>WNWK01025427.1:0-28581 GCA_009830355.1 Cherax destructor | reverse complement strand
CCAAACAAAATATTTATAAAAATATATAAATATTCTGGAAGCAACAATTATGAGTAACAATTTTAAAGAGTCCAAATTCAAAATTTCGGCTACAAAGCAAGAAAAAAATAGCTGGATATGTAGTGTAAACAAATTATTTGCCTCAATCTAAACTTATTAAGATGTCATACATCAACTGCAATAAAAATCAGATCAAAATAATTTTATTAATATTCAAATCTGCACTCTGGTGGTTTTGGAGGGTAGGTTGCACCCTGGGCGAGGCTCTAACACTCTAATATGTCGTGCCGATTAGGTAAAACTTGCGATTTTGGCTTAAATAGCAACGCTCACCTTGCCATATAAGACAAGTGAAAATTTGTGTATGCAATAATTTCGCCAAAATCATTCTGAACATAACGAAAAAAAATATATTTCATTGTGTATGTTTATTATTAAATTAATGTTAACGTATCTAAAATATATTTAGTTGGGTTAGGTTAAATTAAATTGGACTTGTTGTAATAAGGTTAGGTAGGTTTTCAAAGTTTCTTTTTGTACAAAATTATAAATTCTTACATTAACATAAATGAAAAAAATATATCTTTAAACGTATAAGAGAAAATTTTAGAAAGGACTTAATTTTAGATGAGTTCTTGCTAATTGACCAGTTTTACCTAATCGGCACGACATATATATATACATTCAGATTTGTTTGTTTTTAACACGTCTGCCGTTTCCCACCGAAAAAGAAAGAAAAAACTTTCATCATTCAACACTTTCACCATCACTCATACATAATCACTGTCTTTGCAGAGGCGCTCAAAAACGACAGTTTAGACGTCCCTCCAAACAGCAAATATCCTAAACCCTTCCTTTAAACTGCAGGCATTATACTTCCCATTTTCAGGATTCAAGTCAACCTAACCAGTTTCCATTAATCCCTTAACAAAATATTACCCTGCTCACACTCCAACAGCTATTCGGCACGAATATGTCTTGAAACGTATTAGCAATTCCTCAAAATATTCCGTCCATCTTCTCAATACCTCTAACTCTCCATTTAATAAATCCCCTCTCCTTTTTTTAACTATAAAATCCATTCGTTCCCTAGGCTTTCTCAACTTATTTATCTCTCTCCACAACTTTTTGTTATTTTCAACAGAATTCGTTGATAACATGTCACCTACTCTCTCATTTACTCTCTGTTTACATTGCTTCACCACTCTGTTAGCCTCTTTTTCATCTCTCCAAATACTCCTCTCTCTTTGTATCACTTCTACTTTGTAAAAACCTCTCATATGCTAACTTTTTTCTCATAATTCCACCAATCGCTCTTCTTCCCTCCCACACCCAGTTTCCTGTAACCACAAACTTCTGCTGAACACTTTAACACTACATTTTTAAACTTACCCCATACATCTTCTACCCCATTGCCTATACTCTCACTAGCCCATCTATCCTCCAATAGTTATTTATATCTTACCCTAACTGCCTCCGCCTTTAGTTTATAATCCTTCACCTCTCTCTTACTTCCTGCTTCCATTTTCATTGTATCCCATCTACCTTTTACTCTCAATATAGCTAAAACTAAAAAGTGATCTGATATATATGTGGCCCCTCTATAAACATGTGAATCCTGAAGTCTACCCAACAGTCTTTTATCTACCAATACATAGTCCAACAAACTACTGTCATTATGCCTTATATCTTATCTTGTATACTTATTTATCCTCTTTTTATTAAAATATGTATTACCTATAACTCTTTCTATACAAAGTTTTTATAGTTTAATCAAAGGCTCCCCATTATCATTTACACATGCCACCCCAAACTTACCTACCACACCCTCTCTAAACGTTTCTCCTACTTTAGTATTTAGGGCCCTTACCACAATTACTCTCACTTGGTTCAAAAGTTCCTACACACTCGCTTAACCTCTCCCAAAATATCTCTCTCTTATCTACACTCCTGTCTTCTCCACGCACATACACACATATTATGATCCACTTTTCTCATCCAACCCTTTTTTTAATCCATATAATCCTTGAATTTATTCATTTATATTCCCTCTTCTCTCTATATAACTGATCCTTCAACATTATTGCTACCCCTTCCTTAGCTCTAACTCTCTCAGATACTCCTGACTTAATCCCATTTATTTTTCCCCACTGAAACCCCCCTACTCTCCTACCCCCTTCATGAAGAAGATAAATTATGTAATATGACAGTCATTACGAAGCAAAATAAATTTCCTGGCCCTGATGAACTGTTTTCAAGGGTTCAAAAGTAATACAAACTGGAACTTCGCGTGAACCATTGTGGAAGATGGCCAATGTACGTAATTCCTATTTTTAAAGCATGGGACAAGTCGTTACCGTCAAATTACTGCTCAGTTTTAGGCAAATTACTGGAATCAATTATAGGTGATATTATAAGTCATCTTGATAGGGATAATTTGATTAATGATACTCAGCATGGATTCACGAGGGGCCGTTCCTGCCTAGTGGTGACCTGTACTTTAATCAGTGGTGACCTGTACTTCGCTCTGTGAAGACTTGTCTAGTGTGCTCTCTGTGAATCTGAATCAAGATGTCCTCTATTGAGCAACTCTACCAACAGCTTAAAGAGTCGCTGAGGGTAGCTAAGCTTGAGATACAGCGACTGACTGAGGAAAACAAGAGGATTCGTAGTAATCCGCCTGTTGTGAATCATCAAGTCAAGAAAGGAACCTAGACAGTGGTCGATAAGCATGGAACAAAGCTAAGGAACGTCACGATGAACAACACCAAGGAAGGAAAGAATATTGTTCTTGTTGGGAACAGTCAGATTAGGTACATGGATAGGGCCTTCTGCTTGCAGGATAGGAGTAGGAGATAGAGGGTTTCCTTTCCTGGGGCTGGGATGGAGGATATTGTTAGCTAGCTCGACAACATCGTGAATGGTAATGGGATCACACCTATTATCCACCTCAGTGCTGGAGGAAATGATGTAGGCAAACGTAGAAGTGAAGATTTAGTTAGAAGATATAAAACAGCAATAGACATTATTAGAAAGAAGGGAGGAAGACCTGTTATATATGGCATTTTGCTAAGAAAGGGTGTTGGAAATGAATGGCTGTCCAGAGCGATTGGTATAAATTGTTATCTGGACAAACACTGTAAGGATAATGCAGTACTATTCATTGACAACTGGGACCACTTCTATGGCTAGTTCAGTTGAGGGTGTTGTTGGGGTTTTAAACTAAAATTAGTTAGAGGTATGGGTTTAGGAATGATAAATAATTAAAATGGAAATATTGATATAGACTTTGACATTACAAATTTTAAAAATAACAGTCGGCGAGTAACACAGGGTAATGATAATAACATAAATTATGTTAAAGCAAAACTGAATAGGAAAAAGGTGCAGAAGAAAAAGCATATTAATGTATTTTATACTAACAGCCAAAGCGCAATAAATAAAATTAATGAATTACGTTTGGTAGCATGTGTGAGGAACTTGGATGTCATTGCAATAACTGAAACATGGTATAATTTAAAGAGTCGAGATTTGATTCCCGAGTGCCATATTCAAGAGTTTAAGTTGTTCCAAATAGATAGATATAACGGGAAAGAGGGTGGAGTTGCATTATATGTATGAGGAAATATAAACTGCTGCATAAAAACAGGTATATAAATATATGGATTAGTAACAAAATCTATGTGGGAACAATTTCTAGAAATTCAAGAAAAACTCATTTTAGGTGTAATATACCGACCTCCTGGCTTAGTAAACGATAGAGGGAGACTTCTTTGGGAGGAAATTGTTAGGGCTTCTAGACACGATAACGTAGTAATAGTGTGGGATTTTAATTTTAGTCAAATTGACTGGACTTCTTTGACTGGTAATCTGGAGTCCATTGAATTTCTGGAAGTAGTTCAAGACTGTTTTTTGAAACTGTGTAACTGAGCCTACCAGACGTAATAATTTGCTTGACCTAGTCTTGTCAAATAAAGAAACCCTTGTAAATAATCTGGAGATTACTGAAAAGTTTGGAGCAAGTGATCACAAATCTATTACATTCAATATTACCTGGGAGTACGTAAATATGGATAATACTGTAAAAGTCCCTGATTTTCGTTCTGCCAATTGTAATAGACTAATGAACACTTGCATCATCTCAATTGGAGTAATCTAGCTAATGATTGACGAGGATCATACGATAACGAAGGTATCTGCGTTTATGATATTTTATTAATAATTTAAAACGTGCAAAGAGTACATATATTCCCCAGAGAGAAATTAAGTCAAATAAGAATGACTCTAGATGGTTTAATAATAGACTAATGCACTTATTGGGGGAGGAAAGAGGAATTTATAGGCGCATCAAAAGAGGAGAGGTTAATCTTATTGACAATACATTTATTTTAAGAGAGAAAAGTAAAGAAGGGATTAGAAAGGCTAAACGTGATTATAAAATTAAAGTTGCTAATGAATCAAAGACTAATCCAAAAAAGGTTCTTTCAAGTGGACGAAAGTCAGGAAAAAAGTGGAACCGCTGGGAATTGGGGATAGACAGCTGACTGATAATAAACAGGAAATGTGTTCTCTACTTAATGGTTATTTCTTGCCAGTCTATACACAGGAAGACGTGAATTATATCCCAGAAATTTACAATTAATTGGTTCCTGAAGAAAATAAATTAAATAATATTACTGTCATGAGGGAAATGGTTATCAAACACGTAGATAAACTGAAGCAAAATAAGTCCTGAGGCCCCGATTAATTATTTTCAAGGGTGCTAAAGGGATTCAAGTTGGGGACTTAGTTAGCCATTAACGAGCGTGTTTAATGCGTCCAACCAACTAGTGTTATGCCAGAGGTGTGAAAGATCGCTAATTCTGATATTTAAATCAGGGAATAAGACCATTCTATCAAATTACCGTCCAATAAGCCTGACGTCTAAATTAGGCAAATTATTAGAATCAATTACACTGGTCTGCATGATTTTTTTTATTGACTCTATGGTATCTTTTTCGGTATATATATGCAAAATCGTGATTCATTGTGTTTTTTATTCATCTCTATCACATCATGTTGTTAAGTTATACGGAAATGTTACTTTTCTCTTTTGGTATAACATAAGTAAATGAGAAAGTGGTATATTACCAATTAAAATACTTACCTTATATTGAATTAAATGTTAAATCTAATACATTTTCCTTTTTTTCAGATTATTAATATGTCTCGAGGCTGAATAAATTCACCAGACATATTTTGCTATGTCTGCGGGTAATTCACACCTTCAGATTCCCGGAGCAACATTATCCTTTATTGAAGTGCTGCTACTTTGCTTATTTTGGCTGCAAACTTGGAGACCAGGATAAATTATTTGCACCACACAAAGCTTGCAAGAGTTGCATCAGTAAGCTCCAAATGTGGTCAGTTGGAAAACTTAAATGTATGCCCTTTGGAGTACCAATGGTATGGCGGGAGCAGATGAAACACCATGATGAATGCTACGTTTGAATGACTAAAGCAGCTGGATTCAACAAGAAGACTAAAGATCGCATAATATACCCAAATATTCCTTCAGCAATAAGGTCTGTTCCACACTCTGAAGATATTCCTGTACCTGTGCCATAAGAGTCTGTTACCAGTGATTTTAAGGAGATTGAAGTAGACTATGAACCACCAAGAAATGACGATCCCAAACCTTTCAACCAAGTTGAGCTCAATGACTTGGTGAGAGACCTTAATTCCAAATGAAAGTGCACAGTTACTTGGCTCTAGACTGAAGGAACACAGGCTTCTAGCTCCTGGAACAACATTCGCTTGGTACAGTCATCGTGAAGCGGAATTCACTCAGTTCTTTGACAAAGAGGAATCTTTAGTTTTCTATTCAAATATTTCTGGCCTTATTGAACACATGGGGATGTCATACAAACCAGATGAATGGAGACTCTTCATTGATTCTTCTAAAAGAAGTTTAAAGGCTGTACTTCTCTACAATGGCAACACAGCTGCATCTGTGCCAATTGGTCATAGTGTCTAAATGCCAGAAACTTACTCAAATATGAAGACACTAATATCTGCAATCAAGTACCAGAATCACAATTTTCTCATTTGTGGTGATTTAAAAGTTATTGCTCTCCTACTAGGTCTTCAAGACAGATACACCAAGTACCCCTGTTTTCTGTGTCTTTGGCATAGTAGGGCAGACAGCCAGCACTATGAACAAAAAGACTGGCCACCAAGAACCAGCTTCTTACCCGGAAATCACAACGTGAAACTGTGCCACTAGTTGACCCCAAGAAAATTCTGCTGCCACCACTCCACATCAAATTAGGGCTTATGAAATTTTTTGTGAAGGCCTTGAACAAGAATGGAACTGCTTTCAAGTACCTGGAGTCTAAGTTTCCTTGTATAAGTGAAGGCAATGTAAAGGCAGGAATCTTTGTTGGCCCTCAGATATGGGAATTGATGAAGGACAAGCATTTTGACGAAGCATTAGCAGGTGTCGAGGTGAATGCCTGGTTTTCATTCAAGCAGATTGTCCACAACTTCCTGGGAAACAGGAGCTCCCACGAATATGAAAAAAATGATCCATGACCTGATTTCAAGTCTCCAACAACTTGGTTCTAGAATGAGTGTGGAGATGCACTTTTTCCACTCACATCATGACTATTTTCCCAACAATTGTGGGGACTACAGTGAGGAACAAGGAGAGTGGTTCCATAAGGATATTTCCACCATGGAGACTCAATACCAGGGCAAATGTCAGCATGATGGTGGATTAATGCTGGTCATTGAAACGTAATGGTCTCGATGCACACCCAAAGAGAAAATCAAAGTGGTCATCCTTCCTTTGATTCAATATGTAGGCTAACCATTAGCAGCATATTTTTGTAATAAAATCATTTGATTTGATTCGTGTTGATTTGAAATTTATATGTTCTTAAAACTAACAGAATGTGCCTTTCCATGATTACTTTAATAAAGTAACAATTTATTAAAAATTCACATTTTTATTATCATTAATTTGTATTTTGTTCAAAATCCTTACGTAATAGTGCAAAATGGTTTAGATATTTACAATCAGCAGCCCAAGAATATGTAAGATCGCAACCATGAATAAAAATAAAAATTAAATACATTGCAAATGCAGACAAGTGTTATTGCTGATATTCAGAAGTCACCTTGAAGAGCTTTATTTGATTAATGAATCTCAGCATGGATTCATAAGAACATAAGAAAGGAGAAACACTGCAGTAAGCCTGTTGGCCCATACTAGGCAAGTCCTTCACAAATCCAACCTGTCAGGCGGAAGGTGCCTCAGATGGTGCCTATCAAGCGGAGGGTGCCTCAGATGGTGCCTGTCGGGCGGAGGGTGCCTCAGATGGTGCCTGTCAGGTGGAGAGTGCCTCAGATAGTACCTGTTATGCGGAGGGTGCCTCAGACAGTGCCTGTCAGGTGGAGGGTGCCTCAGAGAGTGCCTGTCAAGCGAAAAGTGCCTCAGATAGGTAACGGCTTGAAAAAGCTCCTGGAGAGCGAAACGTTGCCACAATAAAATGTCCCATTAGTTGTATTTGTGTCCTTTTACTTAACAATTTTTATAGTGTCCCTGAAGAAGATAAATTTTGTACCCGGTACTTCGGCTCATTCAGTGTCTTGGTGATGGACCAGGTGCTTAGGCTCATTCAGTGTCTTGGTGATGGACCAGGTGCTTCAGCTCCTTTGGTGCTCTTGTGATGGACCAGGTGCTTCAGCTCCTTCAGTACCCTCTTTTATAGTGCCCTGATTATCAAAGCATATTCCATGGATGGAGTAGGGGGTTGGGTAGGAGTTTTTGTTTGTGGACTGGTTTTGGGTTTGAAGGGACCTGCCTAGTGTTGACCAGTTGGCTTGCTGCAGTGTTTCTTTCTCTGTGTTCTTGTGAGTGAGATGGGTTGGATTTGAACGGGACTTGCACAATGGTTGTGGGAGGGAGATGTTGTCGGGCTTGTTGCTTGGATGAGGATGGGTTGGACAAATAGTTTTGTTGGTGGGTTGGTTTTGACATGGACCTGCTAAATGTGGGCCAGCAGGCCTGTTGCAGTGTTCCTCCTTTCTTATGTTCTTAATAAACAGTTCTGTTTACTCATGTGCAAGTCCCACTCAAATCCAACCCCTCTCACTCATGTATTTATACAACATAAATTTGAAACTATCCAAGGTCCTTGCTTCAATAACCCTACTAGGCAGACTGTTCCACTCACCAACTACCCTATTTCCAAACCAATACTTTCCTATATCCTTTCTAAATCTAAACTTATCTAATTTGAATCCATTATTGCGGGTTCTCTCTTGGAGAGATATCCTCAAAACCTTATTTATATGCCCTTTGTTAATACCCATTTTCCACTTATATACTTCGATCATGTCTCCTCTCATTCTTTGTCTTACAAATGAATGTAATTTAAGGGACCTCAGTATTTTTTCATACGGAAGATTGCTAATGCTATGAATTAATTTTGTCATTCTACGCTGAATGTTTTCTAACGAATTCATATCCATTCTGTAATATGGAGACCAGAACTGAGCTGCGTAATCTAGATGAGTCTTTACTGTTGATGGAAAAAATAAACACATAAGCAGTATAATGTGATCCTTTATTGACAACGTTTCGCCCACGCAGTGGGCTTTATCGAGTCACAGACAGATCTACCTGGAAAATGAGTAACATGAAGATATATATAGGGTATAGTCAGGTGGAGAATGCTGGGTCAGGTGGAGAAAGCTGCATGTGACAGTCTTAAAAGTAGTGTGAAAGTGTACCATTCTTGAGTTCTAGGTGGGATAGCGTTGAAGAAGTTTCTTGGCAATAGGTTCAGCTATCTTTACTGTTGATGTATAAAGCTGTAGTATAACCGCTGGACTTCTGTTTCTTTCATTTCTTGATATAAATCCCAATTTTCTATTTGCCTTATTATGTATGCTTAGGCATTGCTGTCGTCCAAACTATACCACGGGGGGGTTAGAACCGCGATCAGAGAGTCTTAAAACTCCAGACCCAGTGGTTAGCGCGTCGGTCTGGACTTTTAAGATTCTGATCGCGGGTTCTAACCCCGCCCGTGGTATGGTTTGTTCGCAGTCATGTCATTACGATTTCGTGAGTCATTGCTGTCTTGGCTGCTGCTTAGCATGACCTCCAAGTCTTTCTCGCATTCTGTACGGCTAAGTTCTACATTATTAAACTGATAGGTGCTAGGGTTATGAACATTCCCAAGCTTTAGAACTTTGCATTTATCTACACTGAGCTGCATCTACCACTAACATTCTTGTACAAGCCAGGTGGATGCTCAACCTCACTAACACTCTTATACAAGCCAGGTGGATGCTCAACCTCACTAACACTCTTATACAAGCCAGGTGGATGCTCAACCTCACTAACATTCTTATACAAGCCAGGTGGATGCTCAACCTCACTAACATTCTTATACAATCCAGGTGGATGCTCAACCTCACTAACACTCTTATATAAGCCAGGTGGATGCTCAACCTCACTAACATTCTTATACAAGCCAGGTGGATGCTCAACCTCACTAACATTCTTATACAATCCAGGTGGATGTTCAACCTCACTAACACTCTTATATAAGCCAGGTGGATGCTCAACCTCACTAACATTCTTATACAAGCCAGGTGGATGCTCAACCTCACTAACATTCTTATACAAGCCAGGTGGATGCTCAACCTCACTAACATTCTTATACAAGCCAGGTGGATGCTCAACCTCACTAACACTCTTATACAAGCCAGGTGGATGCTCAACCTCACTAACATTCTTATACAAGCCAGGTGGATGCTCAACCTCACTAACATTCTTATACAATCCAGGTGGATGCTCAACCTCACTAACACTCTTATATAAGCCAGGTGGATGCTCAACCTCACTAACATTCTTATACAATCCAGGTGGATGCTCAACCTCACTAACATTCTTATACAATCCAGGTGGATGTTCAACCTCACTAACACTCTTATATAAGCCAGGTGGATGCTCAACCTCACTAACATTCTTATACAAGCCAGGTGGATGCTCAACCTCACTAACATTCTTATACAAGCCAGGTGGATGCTCAACCTCACTAACATTCTTATACAAGCCAGGTGGATGCTCAACCTCACTAACACTCTTATACAAGCCAGGTGGATGCTCAACCTCACTAACATTCTTATACAAGCCAGGTGGATGCTCAACCTCACTAACATTCTTATACAAGCCAGGTGGATGCTCAACCTCACTAACATTCTTATACAATCCAGGTGGATGCTCAACCTCACTAACACTCTTATATAAGCCAGGTGGATGCTCAACCTCACTAACATTCTTATACAAGCCAGGTGGATGCTCAACCTCACTAACATTCTTATACAAGCCAGGTGGATGCTCAACCTCACTAACATTCTTATACAAGCCAGGTGGAGGCTCAACCTCACTAACATTCTTATACAAGCCAGGTGGATGCTCAACCTCACTAACATTCTTATACAAGCCAGGTGGATGCTCAACCTCACTAACACTCTTATACAAGCCAGGTGGATGCTCAACCTCACTAACACTCTTATACAAGCCAGGTGGATGCTCAACCTCACTAACATTCTTATACAAGCCAGGTGGATGCTCAACCTCACTAACATTCTTTTACAAGCCAGGTGGATGCTCAACCTCACTAACATTCTTATACAAGCCAGGTGGATGCTCAACCTCACTAACACTCTTATACAAGCCAGGTGGATGCTCAACCTCACTAACATTCTTATACAAGCCAGGTGGATGCTCAACCTCACTAACATTCTTATACAAGCCAGGTGGATGCTCAACCTCACTAACATTCTTATACAAGCCAGGTGGATGCTCAACCTCACTAACACTCTTATACAAGCCAGGTGGATGCTCAACCTCACTAACATTCTTATACAAGCCAGGTGGATGCTCAACCTCACTAACACTCTTATACAAGCCAGGTGGATGCTCAACCTCACTAACATTCTTATACAAGCCAGGTGGATGCTCAACCTCACTAACATTCTTATACAAGCCAGGTGGATGCTCAACCTCACTAACACTCTTATACAAGCCAGGTGGATGCTCAACCTCAAAGCTCTCTACCTCCTAGACTTTCTGGGTCTACCAAAATTTCTACCCACCGATATCTCTGCATAATATTCACAGTACTCTTTGCACTGCAATATGACGTCTCTACTGCTTCTAAGCTGCTCCTTCCTGCAACATTTAAAACCTATTCTCATACCAATAAAAAGTATTGACATCACTATACTCTAGTGCATTTCCTTTCTGTTTCCATAGAAAATCAACTTTCTACAGAAGCCTCAATTCACCACCTACCATTTTCCTCCTCGCCTTCCGACGTCCAATCCCAAATATATCTGAAATCTGATATCTAATCCTTCCGTGCAGAAATAATTTATTACTTTTTCGTCGCATTCATGTTCATTTTCACTTAATTTTCTTCTTTAAATACGTTTTCAAATTCATCTTTCAACCTCATCAACTTCTGATGAGAATCTTCAGAAGAAACTGAGTCTTTGGCCACCAGGACCTCTGATAATTCTGACTAGTATCAGAATAATTTGCTGTTAGTGTAATTATTAATTGTTAATTCATTTAATTATTATTATTATTATTATTATTATTATTATTATTATTATTATTATTATTATTATTATTATTATTATTATTATTATTATTATTATTATCAATTCTAAAATAAATGTTTTATCATAACATTTAATAATCCCGTGTGGTCAAGCAGTCTTGCTTATCATACGTTAAAAGGAAACGTCAGTTTGAAAAATAAAATTAGAATTGTTTTCTAGTATTTTTGTATATTATTATCACGACGCTACATCCTGTGTTTGCAAGGGTTTTCTAATCTACAACAAAGTTAACACGGTCGAGTCAACAACAGTTTTGTTATCGTGTCCAACAACAAACACTGTTTACGTAGATTATTTTCCATGTTTCTTCTGCTACACGATAAGGTAAAACTAAGTCTTAAATGTTTTATAAAATTAGGGGTTTTAACATTTAAAATTGCAATATATATAAATTGCGATTGTTATAATAATGTTACGTAAGTTTTCAAAGGTTCTTTTGGTACAAAATTATTAATTTTTACATATACATAAATGACCAATTTTACCTATTCGGCACGACATTATATCGACATATGTCGTGCCGAATAGGCAGAACTTGCGATTTTGGCTTAAATAGCAATGCTCACCTTGCCATATAAGACAAGTGAAAATTTGTGAATGCAATAATTTCGCCAAAATCATTCTGAACATAACGAAAAAAATATATTTCATTGTGTTTATTTATTATTAAATTAATGTTAACGTATCTAAAATATATTTAGTTGGGTTAGGGTAAATTAAATTGCGCTTGTTGTAATAAGATTAGGTAGGTTTTCAAAGTTTCTCTTGGTACAAAATTATAAATTCTTACATTAACATAAATGAAAAATATATATCTTTAAACGTATAAGAGAAAATTTTAGAAAGGACTTAATTTTAGATGAGTTCTTGCTAATTGACCAGTTTTACCTAATCGGCACGACATATATATATATATATATATATATATATATATATATATATATATATATATATATATATATATATATATATATATGCAAAAAGATCACAGTAATCAGGTGATATCAAAATATGCAAGACAACCACTATGAAAAATAGGAATTCAAGCGCTTTCGTGACTACTCACATTATCAAGGATAATGTGAGTAGTACAAAGCGCTGGAATTCTATTTTTCATAGTGGTTATCTTACATATATATATATATATATATATATATATATATATATATATATATATATATATATATATATATATATATATAGGCCGTTTTCCACCGAGGCAGGGTGACCCGAAAAAGAAACACTTTCATCATCATTCACTCCATCACTGTCTTGCCAGAGACGTGCCTAAACTACAGTTAAAAACTACAACATATCAACACCCTCCTTGAGAACGCAGTCACGGTACTTCCACCTCCAGGACACAAGTCAGGCTAACCGGTTTACCTGAACCCCTTCATAAATGTTACCTTGCCCACACTCCAACAGTACGTCAAGTCATAAAAACTATTTGTCTCCACTCGCTCCTATCTAACACGCTCACGTAAGCTCGCTGGAGATCCAAGCCCCTAGCACACTAAACCTCCTTCACCCTCTCCCTCCAACATTTACTATGCCGTCCCCTACCCCGCCTTCCTTCCACTACAGATTTATACGCTCTCCAAGGCATTCAATTTTGAACCATCTCAACAACCTTTCTTCAGTCCTCTGGATAATACTATTAGTTATCCCGCACCTCTCAATTTCCACACTACGGTTTCTCTGCATTATATTCCCACTCACTCAAACACGGCGTTTCCAATGCCTCCAGCCTTCTCCTTGTTGCAACATTCACCACCAATGCTTCACACCCATGTAGGAGCGTTGGTATAACTATACTCTCATACATTCCTCTCTTTGCGTCCATGGACTCCTCAATGCATCACTCACCTTTTTCCTCTTATCAGTTCTATGATTCACCTCGTCTTTTAATAGACCCATCTGCTAACAAGTCCACTCCCAAATGTCTGAATACATTCACTTCCTCCATATTCCCTCCCTTCAGTCTGATATCCAATTTTTCATTACCTAAATATTTTGTTACCCTCATAACCTTGCTCATTCCTATGTTCACTTTTAATTTCCTTCTTTTTACATACTCTACCAAACTCGTCCGCCAACCTCTGCAACTTCTCTTCAGAATCTCCAAAAAACACAGTGTCATCAGCAAAAAAGCAACTGTGACAACTCCCACTTTCGGTTAGATTCTTCATCTTTTAATCCCACACTTCTAGCCAACACCCGAGCATTTACTTCTCTTACAACCCAATCAATAAATGTATTGAACAACCATGGTGACATCACATATCCCTGTTTAATGGCCTACTTTTACTGGGAATTAATCTCCCATTGTCCTACTTATTCTAACCTGAGCCTTTATATCCTCGTAAAAACTCTTCACTGCTCTCAGTAACCTACCATCTATTCCATACATCTGCAACATTTGCCACATTGCCTTCCCTGTCCACCCCACTATAAGCCTTTTCCAAATCCATAAATGCAACAAAAACCTCTTTACCTACTATCTAAATATTGTTTACCTATATGCTTCACTGTATACACTTGGTCTACTCACCCCTACCCTTCCTAAACCCCCTTGTTCATCTGTTTTTCGTCTTACACTTAATCCTTTCAATTATACCTCTACCATACACTTTACCAGGTATACTTAACAGGCCTTTTCCCAGTATAATTTTAACACTCTCTTTTATCCCATTTGCCTCTCTCTCGCTTTCTCTCTCTCTCTCTCTCTCTCTCTCTCTCTCTCTCTCTCTCTCTCTCTCTCTCTCTCTCTCTCTCTCTCTCTCTCTCTCTCTCTCTCTCTCTCTCTCTCTCTCTCCTCTACACTTCTCTCTTCTTCAGGTGCATGAACACTTACTATAACCCAGTTTTCAAATCCAACACTTATTTTACTCCATATATTCCCTGAATCTATTCATTCATATTCACTCTTTTCCTGCCATAACTGATCCTTCAACATTATTGCAACTCCTTCCTATTATACCCTATTAGAAATCCCAGACCTAATCCCATTTATTTCTCTCCACCGAAACTCTCCTACCCCTTTTAGCTTTGTTTCACTTAGAGCCAGAATATCCAGCTTCTTTTCATTCACAACATCCATAATCATTTCTTTATTATCATCCGCACTTTAGCCATGCATTTTCAAGCATCCGAACTTAAGTGTTTTCTTCTTTTTATGTTTAGTAAGCTATACGTGAGAAGGGATTACTACCCCATTGTTCATGGCATTTTAGTTGACCTTTGCAATATGCATGGCTTACGGAGGAAAGATTATTATTACACTTCCCCATGGAGATAAAAAAATAAGAAGAACAAGAACTACGTATCAAGAAAAATTAAAGAAAACTCAGTTGAGTCAGTATACATAAACGTGTACATGCATTTGTAGTGTGACATAGTATATTGTTACTTTTAGTCTGTTATCTTGTGGTTTATGAGACAGAAAAGACTGCGACTAGCCGAGGATTCGAACCGATGTCGTGAGCGAAAATCACACATGACGCTCTAACCCAAAGGACCACTCGGGTTAGAGCGTCATGTGTATTTTGCTCACCATATAGCGGCCAAAACGACATGGGTTCGAATCCTCGGCGATTTTCGCTTCACATATATATATATATATATATATATATATATATATATATATATATATATATATATATATATATATATATATATATGTCATGCCGATTAGGTAAAACTGGTCAATTAGCAAGAACTCATCTAAAATTAAGTCCTTTCTAAAATTTTCTCTTATACGTTTAAAGATATATATTTTTCATTTATGTTAATGTAAAAATTTATAATTTTGTACCAAGAGAAACTTTGAAAACCTATCTAACCTTATTACAACAACCGCAATTTAATTTAGCCTAACCCAACTAAATATATTTTAGATACGTTAACATTAATTTAATAATTAACAAACACAATGAAATATATTTTTTCGTTATCTTCAGAATGATTTTGGCGAAATTATTGCATACACAAATTTTCACTTGTCTTATATGGCAAGATGAGCGTTGCTATTTAAGCCAAAATCGCAAGTTTTACCTAATCGGCACGACATATATATATATATATATATATATATATATATATATATATATATATATATATATATATATGCAAAAAGATCACAGTAAACAGGTGATATCAAAATATGCAAGACAACCACTATGAAAAATAGAGGAATTCCAAGCGCTTTCGTGACAACTCACATTATCAAGGAACTATAAAAGGAAACATGACAAGAGGGCTTATATAAGGGGCAAGACTACACCTCACAGTCACATTACACTAACAAAGACTACACCTGACAGTAGCGTAACATCGCACGACTCTGTGAAGAGGAACATAAGAAAGGACCTGAAACTCTTCCCAAGATTAGCCCAATTTATCATTAAATTTTTCCCAAATTTTATTAATTATAAACGAATCCAATTTATATAAACCAAAAGAAATATTCATATTGTTTTCAAAACTGCTTTTATGAAACATGATTCTATTATATTCCTTTCAACCATGGACTTGCTTGATACAACCTTCTCAGCATTTTGAAAATCAATTGGATGGTTAAAATCTCTCACATGAATAAATAGAGCATTAGAATCTTGTCCAGTTCTAATGCTATATTTATGTTGTTTTAATCTTAGTTCAAGACTTTTACCAGTTTGACCGTAATAAACTTTATCGCATATTTTACAGGAATCTTATAGACACATCCGTCAGCATTTTGGGGAATTTTTATCAAAAGTCTTTTACTGTATCAAGATTTTTAAATACAACTTTGATATTAAAATTCTTAAGAAAGGAAGGCATATCAACCAAGTTTTCATGGTAAGGGAGAACCAACATATTTTTGGTTGAATAAGGTTGGTTGTCCCTTTTTGGATTGTAAAAAGTATTCCTAGCTATTTTAAAGATTGATCAATTATGTTTCTTGGGTATTTTAAATCATTAGCTATTTCATAAATTTTAGAGATTTCTTCATCTATGAACTCTGGACTACAAATACGTAAAGCTCTCAAAAACATTGAAGAAAAACCGACACTTTAACTCTATATTGATGTGAAGAGTAATAGTGTGCATAGGAACAATTATTTGTAGGTTTTCTGTAAATTTTGAATTTAAAATCAATGTTACTCCTTAATAATAAACACATCTAGGAAGGGCAATGAGTTATTTACTTCAAATTCAACAGTAAAATTTATAGAATGAGCTAAGCTATTTAATTTAACAAGGAAATGGTTTATGTCTACATTCTTAGGCATAAGGCACAAAATATCATCAACATATCTATACCACTTAGCTCTATTGGGAAGGATAGTGTTAAGCAATCTTGTTTCGAAAAATTCCATATATAAATTACTAAGAACAGGTGAAAGAGGATTCCCATTGCCATACCAAACTTCTGAGTGTAAAACTCATCATTAAATACAAATTTTGCATCAACAATACAAAGTTTAATAAGTTTAATGATAGTAGGAACTGGCAATGGTAAATCATAATTAACCAGTTTTTCATAGTGGTTGTCTTGCATATATATATATATATATATATATATATATATATATATATATATATATATATATATATATATATATATATATATATATATATATATATATATATATATATATATATATATATATATATGTCGTGCCGATTAGTAAAACTGGTCAATTAGCAAGAACTCATCTAAAATTAAGTCCTTTCTAAAATTTTCTCTTATACGTTTAAAGATATATTTTTCATTTATGTTAATGCAGAATTTATAATTTTGTACAAGAAACTTTGAAAACCTACCTAACCTTATTACAACAAGCGCAATTTAATTTAGCTAACCCAACTAAATATATTTTAGATACGTTAACATTAATTTAATAATAAACAAACACAATGAAATATATTTTTCGTTAGGTTCAGAATGATTTTGCGAAATATTGCATACACAAATTTTCACTTGTCTTATATGGCAAGGTGAGCGTTGCTATTTAAGCCAAAATCGAAGTTTTACCTAATCATGGACATATATATATATATATATGTCGTGCATTATATATATATATATATATATATATATATATATATATATATATATATATATATATATATATATATATATATATATATATATATATATATATATATATATATATATATATATATATATATATATATATATATATTTTGTCGTGCCGTTTAGGTAAACTTGCAATTTGGCTAAATAGCAACGCTCTTCTTGCCATATAGGGACAAGTGAATTGTGTGTCAATAATTTCAAAAATCATTCTGAACATAACGAAAAATATATTTCATTGTGTTTGTTATTATTAAATTAATGTTAACGTATCTAAATATATTTAGTTGGGTTAGGCAAATTAAATTGCTCTTGTTGTAATAAGGTTAGGTAGGTTTCAAAGTTTCTCTTGATACAAAATTATAAATTTTACATTAACATAAATGAAAAAATATATCTTTAAACGTATAAGAAAAATTTTAGAAAGGACTTAATTTTAGATGAGTTCTTGCTAATTGACCAGTTTTACCTAATCGGCACGACAATATATATATATATATAATATATATATATATATATATATATATATATATATATATATATATATATATATATATATATATCAAGGTCTTTACGCTTTAGTACTTCGTGAGGAGCTATGTTGCAGGACTGTCAACATACAGTAGGGTAAAGCTCTCTTTCTTTGAAGCAAGGCATGTCAGAGTCAGGCCATGTAACAGTAGGGTATGATAGCTGTCCGCTAGGCAACCCCTATGCCCCTACCTTCACTCTCCCTTTCTGGAGAAGGGGAGGGAAGAACCTTTGAGGTTTACTGAAAGCAAGTTTAGAGAATAATAAGGAAAAACAGTAGTCAGCCCATAACAGCATCTAATCGATATCAACTGATCACATGCTATACTGCAAAATCATTTTACCTAAGTGGTTATTACACCCACACACTCAAGCTCTATGTAACTTTACATTAATATAAGAAACAGATATGACTGTCGTCATTCTGTGCTATCATACGTCAGAGTATGTTGCTGAAAGTGCCAGCAGCTCTAGAGTTTGGATGAAGTTTCTCTCCTATATCTAGGGATATTAATTATGTAGACCTAGCTAAGTCTTTTTGTATTTTGAAAAAAAAAAACATGGTGGTCTGAAGCATGTAATATCTGTTAAGGGATGGTCTATGGTACCTTACTCCATCCGGTGCTTCCCAAATGCCCTCAACGATTTATCAAAGTATACAAAGATGTCAATAACGATCAGACTTCAGTCTCACGTTAGCCGATAAATTTAACTTATGTCATTTTAAATGAGGTTGAATATTCTGATACGATAAACATTTTATTCAATGATACCGAAGTGTCTGAACCGCTCACTAAAAACTCCCCCAAACAGGTCAATTGTCACTTCAATAAACGATTTAAAACGTTACTGAAGGGAAATGATGAAGGAATTAAATGTTTGTCAGCCAGGTATGCAACTCTGCCGCATCTTTATGGATTAATCAAAACCCATAATTCTCATATTAAAAATATAACTGATGAATTTATTAAGCTTTGTGTTATGAATTGGAAGTTCATATTTGAAGGTAAATACTGTACTCAAAGACAAGACATGACCATGGGAAATTCACTCAGCCCTTACTAAGCAACTTGTATTTGGAATTCTATGATACTAAAATCCTTAAGGATATTTCCCCTAGAAAAGCCAAGTGGTTCAGATACGTAGATTATGTTCTTTGTTTTTGTCCTAGAGATCACGATATCGATGAGTACCTTTCTAAACTCAATGGTTTAGTACCATCAGTTAAGTTAACAACAGAGTACGAAGTAGATAACAAACTGCGTTTCCTAGATGTTTATAATCCATCGTGTACCGTCATACATTCACTATTATTCCAGTCATAAATCTAGGGTTAAAAGGAGTATTTTCTTTACAATATTCTTAAGAGCTTTGTGTATGTGTAGCCAGGAACATTTTGATGGTGAAATTATTAAAATATTCAGCATAGACACTAAACTGAGATATCCTACGGATTTCATTTAAAAAGTGCTATTGGCAGCTAACAAGACTTATACAGGACTGAACCTAGGTAAAAAACTTCCAGGAAAAAAATATTGGTTTTGACTTTAAATGAGACTCTGGCCAGCCTGCGTGCTGCATTAAAAACACTCACTATAAATATTATCTTCACTAACATCGAGACATTGAAGCAGAAGTTGATTAAGAATACACCACCCAACATAGTAGTTGATGTTGTTTACAAAGTCCCATGCACAGTATGCAGACTAGCCCAACATCAGTACTCGATAGGGACAGCTCAGGATTCGAATGAATTCTTTAATCAACTTAGTACTTCCATTCATCTGCCTGGGTGGGCAACATCTCAACTCATCGTTACTGATAGTTCCTTAATGGAAAGTAACGCAATTGAATCCTCTCTCATAAAACATGATAGGTATGCTTATCATGCTATGCATAATTGACTACTAGACTGCTATCTAGTAGTCAATTATGCACAATTTTAAGCAAGGATGCAAAACAAAATCCCCGGATTACTCATTACCTAATGTGTCTTTGTGTGAATTAGGTGACATTAGATCAGTGTTCTCCGCACTTATCCTGCACATTACTCCTGTCTGAGATCCTGTCCTCTGTATCACCCTATACAGAGAATACCGAGAGCTTTAACATCCCCGAAGGTGGATGAGAGACCATGCCCAAGTTAGCACCCTGCTCCTCTAGTTACGTTTTCTGGATAGACCGTCGATGATCGTCCCCCACCGTCTGTATCACCGTGTTATTCGAATTCTAGAAAGTATAGCATCTTCCATGACATGGTGAAGGTCAAAATACGCACCAGTCATTTCTTATTTTTTTCTGGTTCCGTTTTGATGGTGCACTGTAACAGGTAGCAAATAATAGTATAGACCCTGTATACGAGTACATTTACGCAAATTTATGTCACTAAAACATTCATAGGAACAAATATGTAAGTTTCCTAGGATTACATACATACTTACTTGTGAGTTTCCTAGGATAACCTAATAGGCAGAGTGACGTATTGCCTCTGGGGGCTCAGAGTATTAAGAAATAATGCAGGTGTCATGGAGCAAAGTAGAGAAATATAATGGGCGTAAGTAAATATGTAAGGATCTTTGTAGAAAATCCTCGCTGCTGATACTTTCTAGAATACTTTATGATAGTATAGTATGACAACTAGGACATCTGATTAGTATATTAATGTAAAGTTACATAAAGTTTGATTGTGTGGGTGTATTAACAATTGTGGTAAAATGATTCCATAAGTCAATAGATCAGTTGATATCGATTATCTGCAGTTTTGGGCTGACTTCCTCTTTTCCTTATTATATTTAGAACTCATTGAAAATTAAATCTTTTCTAAAATTTTCTCTTATACGTTTAAAGATATTTTTTTTTAATTTACGTTAATGTAAAAAATAATAATTTTGTACCAAAAGAACCTTAGAAAACTTACATAACCTTATTATAACAAACGGAATTTAATTTAGCCAACTAAATATATTTTAGATAAGTTTACAATAATTAAAATACCATAATTTTTAAAGGGGTGGAGGGGTAAGCCAGAGGAAGGCCTCGGTCAGATGACCAAAAGCTTCAACGGCGGGTCATCATCTGACTAAGACCCGCGTCAGGAAACACTTGTCCTGTTTTCTGACGAACCTTACCTAACCTAACCAATAATTAAATAATAAACAATGAAATATATTTTTTTATGAAGTCTTTATGATCTGACTCTAGTTTAAATAAATTGAAGTCGTTTACTTTTTTGCACCATCTCACTTTTGACAGACAGTCGAAAATGTATGTTTTTTTAAGTCCGTGGGAAAAATGCAAGTAATGTTTACTTGATAGCTTGGTGGAAACCCTCCTCAGCCCCCTGTAGTTCAGGTGATATATTACTTGATAGCTTTGTGGAAACCCTCCTCAGCCCCCTACAGTTCAGGTGATATATTACTTGATAGCTTGGTGGAAGCCCTCATCAACCCCCTGCAGTTCAGGTGATATATTACAAGATAGCTTGATGGAAACCCTCATCAGCCCCCTGCAGTTCAGGTGATATATTACTTGATAGCTTGGTGGAAACCCTTATCAACCCCCTGCAATTCAGGTGATATATTACTTGATAGCTTGGTGGAAACCCTCATCAGCCCCCTGCAGTTCAGGTGATATATTACTTGAAAGCTTGGTGGAAACCCTCATCAACCCCCTGCAGTTCTGGTGATATATTACTTGATAGCTTGGTGGAAACCCTTATCAACCCCCTGCAATTCAGGTGATATATTACTTGATAGCTTGGTGGAAACCCTCATCAGCCCCTGCAGTTCAGGTGATATATTACTTGAAAGCTTGGTGGAAACCCTCATCAACCCCCCGCAGTTCTGGTGATATACTTGATAGCTTGGTGGAAACCCTTATCAACCCCTGCAATTCCAGGTGATATATTACTTGATAGCTTGGTGGAAACCCTCATCAACCCCCTGCAGTTCAGGTGATATATTACTTGATAGCTTGGTGGAAACCCTCATCAACCCCCTGCAGTTCAGGTGATATATTACTTGATAGCTTGGTGGAAACCCTCCTCTGCCCCATGCAGTTCAGGGAATATATTTTTTGAAAGCTTGGTGGAAACCCTCATCAACCCCCTGCAGTTCAGGTGATATATTACTTGATAGCTTGGTGGAAACCCTCCTCAGCCCCCTGCAGTTCAAGTGATATATCACTTGTGATAGCTTGGTGGAAACCCTCATCAGCCCCCTGCAGTTCAAGTGATATATTACTTGATAGCTTGGTGGAAACCCTCATCAGCCCCCTGCAGTTCAAGTGATATATTACTTGATAGCTTGGTGGAAACCCTCATCAGCCCCCTGCAGTTCAGGTGATATATTACTTGAGAGCTTGGTGGAAACCCATGAGAGATCTGCTGTTATGAGACTTAAAAATACTTAAGGTGATGGTATTTGAGATCGATCAGCCACGGAAAACGTAGTGGTAGAATAATGATATAATTTGATACACTTACACTGGCCACGCAACACAAGTATTCAGTCACACTGTTACTATTACAAGAGTCATTCAACACTTACATGCTCCTTAAACCTCAATGTTATCACCATAGAACATAATTCACTGTCAGCTCTAAGAATTCATTTATACTGCTTTGCACTTTCATCCTTAATATAATATAATAATAAAAATATAATAATAACTTTATTTCTACAAGAACATGTACGAGGTATACAGACCATAGCTGACATCAATGACATACTACTATAAAGAAAGTAACTTGTTATGCAGAGCATTTCGGGAAAATTAGGTGAGTTTTGTCCCAGGATGCGACCCACACCAGTCGACTAACACCCAGGTACTCATTATTACTGATTGGTGAACATGGGCAACCGGTGTAAGGAAACACGCCCAATGTTTTCACCCTTCCCGGGAATCGAACCCGGACGCTCAGCGTGTGAAGAAAGAGATTTTTCCACCAGGGCAAGGGCCACTCCAACAACCTTCCGTGCATGTTTTACCATCCTTCGCACCTTGAACCTCCCTTGCATCTTAAACTTTCCTTCATACAACAATCCTGTTATCCTCAACCTCCCACTAACCCAGCAAATCACCAAACACTATTCACACTGAAATCAACTATTGCTGTGTTTTCACCCTTCCCGGGAATCGAACCCGGACGCTCAGCGTGTGAAGAAAGAGATTTTTTCCACCAGGGCAAGGGCCACTCCAACAACCTTCCGTGCATGTTTTACCATCCTTCGCACCTTGAACCTCCCTTGCATCTTAAACTTTCCTTCATACAACAATCCTGTTATCCTCAACCTCCCACTAACCCAGCAAATCACCAAACACTATTCACACTGAAATCAACTATTGCTGTGTTTTGACGTACATACAACAGTTCTCTCGCACCAACCAAAAAAATTATGATATTCATAGTTGTTTAGGCAGTTGAGTAAAAGACCTGATAAAATTTGACGAAGCTTTACTTAAAGCATATAGTCGTTTAAATATAAGTTTGTTTTTCGTATATATCTTATATGTCATCCTGTCGTTATCTTGCCCTTGTATCCTGTTTTGTCACTGAAAAGTTTCGCTGCTTTGAAATTAATTCATAAATAAAATATGTTACTCATAAACAAATGAAGTGAGTAGCATAACATTTCCTATTTTTCCTTTTTCTTGTTTTGGATTTCCTTTCTTCTGCCTTGAGTGTTTTGTCCTTAATATTTCTTTCCCTGTGTTTTTGATCTTATCCCTTGTGGGCCCTTAGCTCTCCTTGTGGGCCATTAGCTCTCCTTGTGGGCCATTAGAGTACCACATCAGAGACTGTTAAAGAAAGTGGCTGCTCATGGCATTGGTGGAAAAGTGTTGTCATGGATCGAGTAATGGCTCACCAATAGGAAGCAGAGGGTGTGCATAAATGGGGTTAAATCGGAGTGGGATCTGTAACAAGTGGCGTTCCTCAGGGATCGGTTTTGGGCCCGTTGTTGTTTATAATATATATAAATGACCATGACGAGGGAATTTCTAGTGATATGAGCAAATTCGCTGATGACACGAAGATAGGTAGGATAATCGATTCAGACGTAGATGTCAGTGAACTACAGGAGGATTTAGACAAACTCAATTCCTGGTCAGAAAAATGGCAGATGCAGTTCAATGTAGATAAATGCAAAGTTCTAAAGCTCGGGAGTGTCCATAACCCAAGCACTTATAAGTTAAATAACGTAGAACTTAGCCATACAGATTGCGAGAAGGACTTGGGGGTGATTGTAAGCAGGAACCTTAAACCAAGACAGCAATGCCTAAGCGTACGTAATAAGGCAAATAGATTACTGGGATTTATATCAAGAAGTGTTAGCAACAGAAGTCCAAAGGTTATATTACAGCTTTATACATCATTAGTAAGGCCTCACCTAGATTACGCAGCTCAGTTCTGGTCTCCATATTACAGAATGGACATAAATTCGTTAGAAAACATTCAGCGTAGAATGACTAAATTAATACATAGCATTAGAAATCTTCCTTACGAAGAAAGATTGAAGACCCTTAAATTACATTCACTTGTAAGACGTAGAATGAGGGGAGACATGATCGAGGTATACAAGTGGAAAATGGGTATTAACAAAGGGGATATAAATAAGGTCGTGAGGGTATCTCTCCAAGAGAGAACCCGCAATAATGGATTCAAGTTAGATAAGTTTAGATTTAGAAAGGATATAGGAAAGTATTGGTTTTGAAATAGGGTAGTTGATGAGTGGAACAGTCTGCCTAGTAGGGTTATTGAAGCAAGGACCTTGGGTAGTTTTAAATTTAGGTTGGATAAATTCATGAGTGAAAGGGGTTGGATTTGAGTGGGAATTGCACATGAGTAAATAAAATTATCAAAGCTTATTTCTTGGGTAGCATTGAAAATTAGGTTGAACAAATATTCTGTTAGTGGGATGGAATGTGAAGGACCTGCCTAGAATGGGCCAACAGGCCTGCTGCAGTGTTCCTCCTTTCTTATGTTCTTATGTTCTTATTAGCTCTCCTTGTGGGCCCTTAGCTCTCCTTGTGGGCCCTTAGCTCTCCTTGTGGGCCCTTAGCTCTCCTTGTGGGCCCTTAGGGTGGGGCGAGCCGTTGTCAAGAGATTTGGAAAAGAAGATTGAAAATTTTTTGAACAAAATGTTTTGTTACCAAAAAATAGTGCATCATTCTGGCAACATTTTGGTGTAATCAGCTTGTTTATATCATATTTCCTAGTATGTTTTTTCCTTAAATGTATTTTTTTGTTCTTGCTGTCATTAATAATACATGTTGCCAATTAGTGTTTTTTTTTTAGTTTTATCTCTGCAAAAATTAAAAATTTTATGATTATTTCATTAAAAAAACTCTACATAACAACATCTCTGATGCCTCCATTCAAGTGCAGGGACTCATGGCACCTCAGTGGCCTCTGGGGTCTCAACAAGTGCTGATGCATGCAACTCGCTGAGATTTAGCGTGCCATATCCATAGAGTTTCACAGAAAAAAATATATTAATAACTCAGAAATAAGTTATTGACATTGTTTGTAATGTTTTGCGAAAAGTATTAATAGGATTGTCATGATTTTTTCACACATTATTGAGTAATGATGGCTCTACAACCACCCATGAAGGATTTCCGATATCTTTTACAGCTTTGTTTTTATTGATTTTTTTTCCCACAAAATAATGGCAAAAACAAAATCACTAACTTCAACATTTTTTAAAATGGAATATACTGACATTTTTGCTAAAAAGGATTGGGTCAACAATTATATAGCCTTTATCTTTCATCTGATGTTAACTAGAGCATTGTACATCTTCCCAATTTTTTAGAAATTTACTGGTTTTGTGACCCTAAAATTTGGCACATTTTATTTTTTCTATCTAACCTAAAGGCAAAAAATCATAACAAAGACAGTGTATAGGTTTTTAAAAGCTGTATAAATCACTGTAAAAATCTCATTGAAATTAGATCAAAATAAAGAAAAAAAACGTGAATTCATTCGCCCCTCCCTTAAGCTCTCCTGCAGTGCTACTCTTAAGAACATAAGAACATAAGAAAGGAGGAACACTGCAGCAGGCCTGTTGGCCCATACTAGGCAGGTCCTTCACAATCCGTCCCACTAACAGAATATTTGCTCAACCCAATTTTCAATGCTACCCAA
The DNA here is from genome assembly GCA_009830355.1 of Cherax destructor. Classification (NCBI taxonomy): domain Eukaryota; kingdom Metazoa; phylum Arthropoda; class Malacostraca; order Decapoda; family Parastacidae; genus Cherax; species Cherax destructor. The sequence goes on along the minus strand of WNWK01025427.1, from coordinate 2,131 downwards.
GAAATAAGCTTTGACAATTCTACCCACTCATGCGGAGTCCCACTCAAATCCAACCCTCTCACTCATGAATTTATCCAACCTAAATTTGAAACTACCCAAGGTCCTAGCTTCAATAACCCTACTAGGCAGACTGTTCCACTCATCAACTACCCTATTTCCAAACCAATACTTTCCTATATCCTTTCTAAATCTAAACTTATCTAACTTGAATCCATTATTGCGGTCTCTCTTGGAGATATCCTCAAGACCTTATTTATATCCCCTTTGTTAATACTCCATTTTCCACTTGTATACCTCGATCATGTCTCCCTCATTCTACGTCTTACAAGTGAATGTAATTTTAGGGTCTTCAATCTTTCTTCGTAAGGAAGATTTCTAATGCTATGTATTAATTTAGTCATTCTACGCTGAATGTTTTCTAACGAATTTATGTCCATTCTGTAATATGGAGACCAGAACTGAGCTGCTAATCTAGGTGAGGCCTTACTAATGATGTATAAAGCTGTACTATAACCTCTGGACTTCTGTTGCTAACACTTCTTGATATAAATCCAGTAATCTATTTGCCTTATTACGTACGCTTAGGCATTGCTCTCTTGGTTTAAGGTTGCTGCTTACTATCACCCCCAAGTCCTTCTCGCAATCTGTATGGCTAAGTTCTACGTTATTTAACTTATAAGTGCTTGGGTTATGGACACTCCGAGCTTCAGAACCTTGCATTTATCTACATTGAACTGCATCTGCCACTTTTCTGACCATGAATTAAGTTTGTCTAAATCTTCCTGAAGTTCTATGACATCTATGTTTGAATCAATTATCCCACCTATCTTCGTGTCGTCGGCGAATTTGCTCATATCACTAGTAATTCCCTCATCAAGGTCATTGATATATATTATAAATAACAATGGGCCTAAGACTGATCCCTGTGGAACACCACTTGTTACAAGTCCCCATTCGGATTTAACCCCATTTATGCACACTCTCTGCTTCCTATTGTGAGCCATGACTCGATCCATGACAGCCCTTTTCCCCAAATGCCATGAGCTGCCACTTTCTTTAACAGTCTCTGGTGCGGTACTCTATCAAAAGCCTTACTAAAGTCTAAATAAACAATATCGAATTCTTTATCGTGATCAACAGCCTCAAAAGCTTTACTGAAGAAGGTTAATAAATTAGATAGGCAGGAACAGCCCTCGTGAATCCATGCTGGGTATCATTAATCAAATTATGGTTATCTAGATGGCTTCTAATAATATCAGCTATAATTGACTCTAGTAATTTGCCTACAATTGAGGTCAGGCTTATTGGGCGGTAGTTTGACGGTAGTGACTTGTCCCCTGCTTTAAAAATTGGAATTACATTAGCCATCTTCCACATATCAGACACTACACCTGTTTGAAGAGATAAATTAAAATGTTAGATATTGGTTCACAGAGTTCCATTTTGCATTCCTTAAGAATCCTTGCAAAAGCTCATCAGGACCCGGCGATTTATTTTGTTTCAGTCGGTCCAGCTGTTTCAAAATCATTTCGCTAGTGACTGTGATATTACATAATTTATCTTCTTCTGGGCCTCTGTAAAAATTAATTACTGGGATATTATTAATGTCTTCCTGTGTGAAAACCGAGAGAAAATAATTATTAAAAATAGAGCACATATCATTCTCCTTGTCAGTAAGATGCCCAAAGTTATTTTTAAGGGGACCTACCTTATCCCTAACTTTTGTTCTATAAACCTGAAAAACTTTTGGGTTAGTTTTTGAATCCCTAGCAACTTTAATTTCATAGTCCCGTTTAGCTTTTCTTATTCCCTTTTAACGTCCCTCTTAATGTCAGTATACTGATTTATAAGATGACCCTCACCTCTTTTTATGCGCCTATAAATTCCTTTCTTCTGCCCTAAAAGATATTTGAGCCTATTATTCATCCATTTTGGGTCATTTCTACTTGATCTAATTTCTTTATACGGGATAAATGATCTTTGGGCAGCCTGTATAGTGTTAAGAAAACTGTCATATTGATACCTCTCTTCTTCACCCCAGTCCACAGTTGATAAGTGTTCTCTAAGTCCATTATAATCTGCTAAGCGAAAATCTGGGACCATTACTGAATTATCCCTACTATCATACATC
>WNWK01025426.1:0-28582 GCA_009830355.1 Cherax destructor | reverse complement strand
GTATGTGTTGGGTATGTGGTGCCTCATGGTAGTATGTGTTGGGTATGTGGTGCCTCATGGTGGTATGTGTTGGTATGTGGTGCCTCATGGTGAGTATGTGGTGCCTCATGGTGAGTATGTGTTGGTATGTGGTGCCTCATGGTGAGTATGTGTTGGGTATGTGGTGCCTCATGGTGAGTATGTGGTGCCTCATGGTGAGTATGTGTTGGGTATGTGGTGCCTCATGGTGAGTATGTGGTGCCTCATGGTGAGTATGTGTTGGGTATGTGGTGCCTCATGGTGAGTATGTGTTGGGTATGTGGTGCCTCATGGTGAGTATGTGTTGGGTATGTGGTGCCTCATGGTGAGTATTTGTTGGGTATGTGGTGCCTCATGGTGAGTATGTGGTGCCTCATGGTGAGTATGTGTTGGGTATGTGGTGCCTTATGGTGAGTATGTGGTGCCTCATGGTGAGTATGTGGTGGGTATGTGGTGCCTCATGGTGAGTATGTGTTGGGTATGTGGTGCCTCATGGTGAGTATGTGTTGGTATGTGGTGCCGCATGGTGAGTATGTGTTGGGTATGTGGTGCCTCATGTATCGTGTGGGGTTCGAGAGATATATAGGTTGTCAAGGACACACTTTGTAGGTTGGTTATGGGTATATTAACGGAGTCTGAGAGGGAGAGGTACCAGGCCACGTCTGTTCTAGGATAGGTCTATGGTTGTGAGGCCGCCGCTCGCCTCTGCGCACACACATGTGTCTGACGTCACACGCAAAGGGACCGGCTATGTAAAGCTAAGATGATTCTAATACACTACACAAGTTTATACATATTACTGACACGACACATGGTATGTGGTGGGTATGTGGTGCCTCATGGTGAGTATGTGGTGCCTCATGGTATGTAGTGCCTCATGGTGGGTATGTGGGTCCTCATGGTGGGTATGTGGTGCCTCATAGTGGGTTTATGGTGCCTCATGGTGGGTATGTGGTGCCTCATGGTGAGTATGCGGTGCCTCATGGTATGTAGTGCCTCATGGTGGGTATGTGGTGCCTCATGGTGGGTATGTGTTGCCTCATGGTATGTAGTGCCTCATGGTGGGTATGTGGTGCCTCATGGTGGGTTTGTGGTGCCTCATGGTGGGTATGTGGTGCCTCATGGTGGGTTTGCCGTGCCTCATGGTGGGTATGTGGTGCCTCATGGTGGGTATGTGGTGCCTCATGGTGGGTTTGTGGTGCCTCATGGTGGGTTTGTGGTGCCTCATGGTGAGTATGTAGTGGGTATGTGGTGCTTCATGTTGGGTATGTGGTGCTTCATGGTGGGTATGTGGTGCCTCATGGTGGGTATGTGATGTCTCATGGTATGTGGTGCCTCATGGTGAGTATGTGATGGGTATGTTATGCCTCATGGTGAGTATGTGATGGGTATGTGATGCCTCATGGTGAGTATGTGGCGCCTCATTGTGGGTATGTGGTACATGTTGAGTATGTGCTTCATGGTGGGTATGTGGTGCATGTTGAGTATGTGCTTCATGGTGGGTATGTGGTGCCTCATAGTGGGTATGTGGTGCATGTTAGTATGTGCTTCATGGTGGGTATGTGGTGCCTCATAGTGGGTATGTGGTGCCTCATGGTGAATATGTGCCTCATGGTGGGTATGTAGTGCCTCATGGTGGGTATGTGGTGCCTCATGGTGGGTATGTGGTGCCTCATAGTGGGTATGTAGTGCCTCATGGCATGTGGTGCCTCATGGTGAGTATATGACGCTTCATGGTGGGTATGTGGTGCCTCATGGTGGGTATGTGGTGCCTCATGGTGAGTATGTGTGCCTCATGGTGGGTATGTGGTGCCTCATGTTGAGTATGTGGTGGCTGGTCGAATGTGCATATACATGTATCTACTGATGGGGAGTAAGGTTAAGTTAGGTTAATTTGGGTTTCGTTAAGTTAGATCATGTACACTATATTAGTTAACATCATATAGAATAAAATTAAATATTAAAAATTTGTTAACATCACGTAGATCAACATTCTATGTTTTCAACTTTCATGTTTAACTAATGTTTACATAATTGTTTGTTTTCTTTGCAGCCAAGACAAACAAAGGGTAAACAAGAAACTTGTAAATCCATACAGAAAGTTGAGTGGAAATGTAGCAAGACTGGGTAAGACTGATACCTGTACTGTTCCTGTTGTGTCTGATACCTGTATTGTTCCTGTTGTGTCTGATACCTGTACTGTTATTGTGTCTGATACCTGTACTGTTCCTGTTGTGTCTGATACCTGTACTGTTCCTGTTGTGTCTGATACCTTGTACTGTTCCTGTTGTGTCTGATACCTGTACTGTTCCTGTTGTGTCTGATATCTTTATTGTTCCTGTTGTGTCTGATACCTGTACTGTTCCTGTTGTGTCTGATACCTGTACTGTTCCTGTTGTGTCTGATACCTGTACTGTTCCTGTTGTGTCTGATACCTGTACTGTTATTGTGTCTGATACCTGTACTGTTCCTGTTGTGTCTGATACCTGTACTGTTCCTGTTGTATCTGATACCTGTACTGTTCCTGTTGTGTCTGATACCTGTACTGTTCCTGTTGTGTCTGATACCTGTACTGTTCCTGTTGTGTCTGATACCTGTACTGTTCCTGTTGTGTCTGATACCTGTACTGTTCCTGTTGTGTCTGATACCTGTACTGTTCCTGTTGTGTCTGATACCTGTACTGTTCCTGTTGTGTCTGATACCTGTACTGTTCCTGTTGTGTCTGATACCTGTACTGTTCCTGTTGAGTCTGATACCTGTACTGTTCCTGTTGTGTCTGATACCTGTACTGTTATTGTGTCTGATACCTGTACTGTTCCTGTTGTGTCTGATACCTGTACTGTTCCTGTTGTGTCTGATACCTGTACTGTTCCTGTTGTGTCTGATACCTGTACTGTTATTGTGTCTGATACCTGTACTGTTCCTGTTGTGTCTGATACCTGTACTGTTCCTGTTGTGTCTGATACCTGTACTGTTCCTGTTGAGTCTGATACCTGTACTGTTATTGTGTCTGATACCTGTACTGTTCCTGTTGTGTCTGATACCTGTACTGTTCCTGTTGTGTCTGATACCTGTACTGTTCCTGTTGTGTCTGATACCTGTACTGTTCCTGTTGTGTCTGATACTTTTTTTTTTTTTTTTATTAACACATCGGCCGATTCCCACCAAGGCAGGGTGGCCCGAAAAAGAAAAACTTTCATCATCATTCACTCCATCACTGTCTTGCCAGAAGGGTGCTTTACACTACAGTTATAAAACTGCAACATTTACATCCCTGTAAATGTACTGTTATTGTGTCTGATACCTGTACTGTTCCTGTTGTGTCTGATACCTGTACTGTTATTGTGTCTGATACCTGTACTGTTCCTGTTGTGTCTGATACCTGTACTGTTCCTGTTGTGTCTGATACCTGTACTGTTATTGTGTCTGATACCTGTACTGTTCCTGTTGTTAAGTCTATTTTCTTGGCTGCTTACGTTTGGGCAGTAGAATGGTAGCGTAGGTGTAGAGATACGGCCGATGACTAGACTCAGTTTATTAATGGCAAGGTGTAGGTATACACGGGGACAGAGCGTGAGGGGACCGGGAGCCAGCAAGGGTAGATCCTGGTTCTGTGAGGTAGGCCGCCAGAGTGAGGAAGAAGCATGGGTGACCAGCTCGACCTTGATAGGCCTATAGAGGGCAGCACCATAGTGCCGCGCAGTTTGAAACAATCTCTGGATAGGCTGTTTACATCCGCTCGGCCACCTACCGCGTGTCGTCTCGACATGACAATACTGGCGGGCACGAAGGTGTAAACAAGCAAACAAGGTTACCCAGGGGAAACTGGCTTCCGGTCACCTGACATTTACAACAGGATATTGCCGGTGCGGGCCGGAAAAACTCTCCCACTTCGAGAGTCGGGGAAGAGAAAATTGGCCTGCCCGTACAGCTGGATGGAGGACAGAACAAGCCAATGCTGACACAGGAACTAGAGTCTTCTATATACAGGTTGTTCACAGGGCCAGACATCAACTTGACTGCACATCCTTGAGTGCTGTACCATCCTCACATCTGCAAACAATGACTGACAGTAGCATTTCCTAAGGTGTGACATTTAACTCAAAAGGGCGATACTGCCCTTGCCTTTATACAGGCTTTACCAGACACACTGGGTGCACATACTCACAATAACATTATTTCCATGGAATTCGTTATACTACGGGTACCCTGCTAGAATAAATTCTACATATTTACATGGTGTTGTCCACCCTGACTCCATTATTTACTAACTATACAATGTATGCGCATTAATCCCCATTTCTGCAAGCAAACAATTAGCGTAGCTAGCGTAGGAGTCTGACAAGTCAGTAGGTATGTCAATGTCACAGAAATGTACTGCTGTCCGGGGTCTCAGGCCATAAGTATGGAGCCTTACAGGACTGTCATCTGTCGTAGGGATAGTGGGGTGAAGAACTAGATGGGTTGTCACTAGTTTGAGTCTGATTGTGGCTTTGCAATGCCCGCGATTCCAGCTCTGCTTCAGCTTGCACATGATCAATATACTTCATGTAGTCAAGGTGAGCTTCTCTGATAGTTCCGGTAGCTATCTCCCTCACCTCGAACTTATTGCCGCGGAGCTGTCGTAGGACACGGTAAGGTCCAACAAACTTGGGGACAAGTTTATGCATACCAGGGGTCTGCGTCGGGTTGAGCAACATAACTTTGCAACCTGATTCCACCTTACTTTCCTTAGCGTGGGCGTTGCGATCAGACGTGAACCTATCTGTGGCTTTTATTAGGTTCTCACGTACTCGCTGGAAAACAAGCTGTGTGGTCCGCATCTTAACTATACTGGTGTTATCGGCGTCATAGATTGGGCTAGGCGGAGCAAACAGGATTTCGTACGGTAAACGCTTATCATAGCCTATCATAGCCGTACAAGGCAAAATGGGGTGTCTCGCCAATCGAGCTGTTGAGGGAAGAGTTCAATGTACACTGAACATCTGGAATAGCGTCATCCCATGTAGTACAACTCGGATTAACGGTTACTCTGAGCACCGCCAGAACTTTGCGGTTTGTACGTTCAGCAAGACCATTACTCGCCGGGTGACGTGGAGCTACTGGTGCTTGGTGAATGTCAAACCTGGAACAAAGGTCCTTCATTGTGGCATTTATGAACTCCAACCCATTGTCTGACAGGAGAACACGTGGGCAGGTATGACGGAGAACGATACGCTCAGGGAAAGCATTTGCGACTGTCTCGGCCGTTTTGTCAGGGATGGGTACTAACTCGCAGTACCACGTCAATTTATCTACCATTACAAGCAGGTGTTTATTACCCTTCTCCGAGGTCGAGAAATTCGTCAACAGGTCGACAGAAGTTCTCTCCCAGGGCTCCTTTGTAATGGGATACTTCAGAATGGGATTGGGACCCGTGACAGTACCCTTGTGTTGTAAGCAAACGACACACTGGTGTACATACTTGGCAATTTCCGCTGCCATCTTAGGCCAGAAATATTTCATTCTAGCCTGTTTGATGCTGCGGTCCTTCCTGGGGTGCGCTGCGCCTGGGACATCGTGGATCACTTGAGTGGATCAACTTGAGAGTCGTGGGTACCAGGGACTCCGGTATCACCAGTTGGTGTAAGGGGTCCACTAGTCGAGCTACACGACACAGTACTCCTTGATTGACCACTAAGTCTGTCAGCGGAATGGGCGACTTGACCCGCGGGCCAACGTCCTCCTTGGTTAGGAATCGAAGGACTGGTGACCACACCGGGTCCCGCCGTTGGGCTCTCTCTAGGTCCTCGACGGAGAACGAGTTGTCTGCACTGACAAAGGCTATATGCCTCGACAAGGCGTCAGCCACGACATTTTGCTTACCCGGTACATAGCAGATTTTGGGATTGTAGTCGTTAAAGGTGAGAGACCACCGAGCATGTTTCCCAGAGAGATTCTTACTGTTATTGTGTCTGATACCTGTACTATTCCTGTTGTGTCTGATACCTGTACTGTTCCTGTTGTGTCTGATACCTGTACTGTTCCTGTTGTGTCTGATACCTGTACTGTTCCTGTTGTGTCTGATACCTGTACTGTTCCTGTTGTGTCTGATACCTGTACTGTTCCTGTTGAGTCTGATACCTGTACTGTTCCTGTTGTGTCTGATACCTGTACTGTTCCTGTTGTCTGATACCTGTACTGTTCCTGTTGTCTGATACATGTACTGTTCCTGTTGTGTCTGATACCTGTACTGTTCCTGTTGTTTCTGACTGATACACAGTTTACACAACAGTGGTCCTCCCATATAACAGTGGTCCTCCCATATAACAGTGGTCCTCCCATATAACAGTGGTCCTCCCATATAACAGTGGTCCTCCCATATAACAGTGGTCCTCCCATATAACAGTGGTAATCCCATATAACAGTGGTCCTCCCATATAACAGTGGTCCTCCCATATAACAGTGGTCCTCCCATATAACAGTGGTCCTCCCATATAACAGTGGTCCTCCCTATAACAGTGGTCCTCCCATATAACAGTGATCATCCCATATAACAGTGGGCCTCCCATATAACAGTGGTCCTCCCATATAACAGTGGTCCTCCCATATAACAGTGGTCCTCCCATATAACAGTGGTCCTCCCATATAACAGTGGTCCTCCCATATAACAGTGGGCCTCCCATATAACTGTGGTCCTCCCATACAACAGTGGTCCTCCCATATAACAGTGGCCTCCCATATAACAGTGGTCCTCCCATATAACAGTGGTCCTCCCATATAACAGTGGTCCTCCCATATAACAGTGGTCCTCCCATATAACAGTGGTCCTCCCATATAACAGTGGTCCTCCCATATAACAGTGGTCCTCCCATACAACAGTGGTCCTCCCATATAACAGTGGTCCTCCCGTATAACAGTGGGCCTCCCATATAACAGTGGTCCTCCCATATAACAGTGATCATCCCATATAACAGACCTCCTCCACATAACAGACCTTTTCATATAACAGACCTTTTCATATAACAGACCATTCACATATAACAGACCTCCCATATAATGGAAACTTCCCCATATAGACCCCTGGCTGTCTTCAAGAAGGCTCTGGACAGATACCTAACGTCAGTACCTGACCAGCCAGGCTGTCTTTCCTACGTTGGTTTATGTGCAGCCAGCAGTAATAGCCTGGTTGATCAGGCCCTGATCCATCACCACAGGATGTTACAGTTCTGGAGGTGGGAAGTACAGTGCCTGTACTCTGAAGGATGAGTGAGGATGTTACAGTACTGGAGGTGGGAAGTACAGTACCTGTACTCTGATGGATGAGTGAGAATGTTACAGTTCTGGAGGTGGGAAGTACAGTACCTGTACTCTGAAGGATGAGTGAGAATGTTACAGTACTGGAGGTGGGAAGTACAGTACCTGTACTCTGATGGATGAGTGAGGATGTTACAGTACTGGAGGTGGGAAGTACAGTACCTGTACTCTGATGGATGAGTGAGAATGTTACAGTACTGGAGGTGGGAAGTACAGTACCTGTACTCTGAAGGATGAGTGAGAATGTTACAGTACTGGAGGTGGGAAGTACAGTACCTGTACTCTGAAGGATGAGTGAGGATGTTACAGTACTGGAGGTGGGAAGTACAGTACCTGTACTCTGAAGGATGAGTGAGAATGTTACATACTGGAGGTGGGAGGTACAGTGCCTGTACGCTGAAGGATGAGTGAGGATGTTACAGTCAGATGGCATTCAGATTTTAACAACACCGTACTTACAAAACAGCAATTGCTGGAATGATGGTGAATGTGTTTCATTCTCTAGGTGACTCAACCATGACGGGGAAGAGGCAGTGGAGCAGCATTGCAGTAATCTTGACAACGAGAGGAAATTGCAAGCACATTGCAGACTTCTTAACCAGGTTAATCTGACATCAAAGGAACGACCTTCGTCTGATCTGCAATATTGCTCGCTGAAGCCTTATTGCAGGTGCAACATGACTCTTCCCTTGCCAGAAATACCATTCAATATTTTTTTTTAACTATGGTTGTGTCGTGCCATGGCTGGGGGATGCTTAAAAGAAAGCATGTTCACCACTGTTCATTCAGTGGTTGTGTTTTCTGAAGTGTGGTGATGTGGTAGATTATCTTTAGACTAACATCCTCTGAAGGTACTGTACTTACCATCCATCATAGTGTACTGTAACATCCTCTGCAGGTACTGTACTTCACACCCTCCAGGACTCAAGTCCTGGAGGGTGTGAAGTCTCCAACAGCACATACAATATATACCTTTTGTCTCCTGCCTAACAATGATGGGTGTGAGTTAAACCTGCCTAGCAAGGGCCAGTAGACCTACTGCAGTGATAGGTGAGAGTTGAACCTGCCTAGCATGGCCCAGTAGATCTGCAGTGTTGGGGAGAGTTGAACCTGCCTAGCATGGGCCAGTAGGTCTACTGTTTTTATATTCTCATTAAAGTCACATAAAGCTTTGTCTAGGGTTGCCATCTATTAGTTAATTTTATGTGGCATGTTACTGACATCACCTTCACTTGACTTCATCTCAACATCCACAGAGAATCTTTGTGATATTCTCCGGACGGGATAACGACAGGGCGGGAAGAACGCCAAGCATAACAGTGATTCAGGGCAAGACCACTACCGTCCTGGAGATGGAGCATAACGTCGTCGACTTCACTACTCTCTGTGAGACTCCGTACGCCAGTGGTATGTTACTCCAGCCACTCATTTCACCTCAAACCCTTTTATTCAATGGACTTTAAAATATGTAAATAATGTATATTAGAGCTGATTTCCTCTATTCTGTTTATTACAATATACAGTACACTATGTATAAACATTTAAAAATATACAAGAAATGTTATAAATGGTGCGAAGGCTTCCATTTTACACTCACTTGGCAGGACGAAAGTACCTCCCTGGGCAGCTACTGTTTACCAACCTACTACCTAAGAATTATAATAATTATATCTTTATTTCTACAAGTACATGTACAAGATATACAGACCATAGCTGACATCAATGACATACTACTACAGTGGACCCCCGGAAATAGGCCGTAATCCTTTCCAGGAGCTAGGCCTAAAATCGAACTGGCCGATTTCTGAACCATTATTTCCCATAAGAAATAATGTAAATACAATTAATCCGTTCCAGACACCCAAAAATATTAAAAAATAATAAATTTAAATAATATTAATTATATTTCTACATACACAAAACAACATTATTAACACATAATTATAAATACATAATAAATAATAAATAACATTTACTTACCTTTATTGAAGAGAGTTGCTGGCATCTGGAAGATAGGGAGGAGGACAGGGGAGGGTTAGTGTTTGGAAGGAATCCCTCCATAAGGACTTCAGGTAACAAGTCCTTATCTGGGGTTACTTCCCTTCTTTTTCTTTTAATGCTACTAGGACCAGCTTGAGAGTCACTAGACCCCTGTCTAGAAAAGTAACTGTCCAGAGTGCTCTGTTTCTGGTGCATCTTTAACATTTTCCTGAAGTGCAACATGGCTCTGTCACTGAACTGATGGCAGAGATGGCTTACTTCAGCTTGCTCAGGGTGGTATTTTTCAACAAATGTCTGCACCTTAGTCCACATAGAACACATTTCCTTAATCTCTGAAGAAGTTACTACCTCACCCTGTCCATCCTCCTGTGAATCAGTTTCCTCTTCTGTCGTCTGATGCTGTTCTTGATGAAGCTCTTTCAGCTCTTCAGTGGTTAGGTCTACCCTGTGGTCCTCCACCAACTCTTCCACATCCTCACCACTCACCTCCAACCCCAGGCTGTTCCCCAATGCCACAATATCTTCCACAACAGGCACAGGGTCGTCAGGGTCAGGGTCAGCCTCAAATCTTCAAATCCCTCTTTCAACACAATCCGGCCACAGTTGTCTCCAAGCAGAGTTCAAAGTCCTGAAGTCACTCCCTGCCAAGCCTTACCTATAAAGCCTATGCAATGGACGATATTAGTGATCTTTCCAGAACTCTCTTAGGGTCAACTCAGTGTCAGAGGTCATTTGAAAGCACTTTTCAAACACTGCTTTTGTGTAGCATTTTTTGAAGTTAGAAATGACCCGCTGGTCCATGGGCTGGATGAGAGGAGTTGTGTTAGGAGGCAAGAACTTCACTCTGATGAAATTGAACTCATCAGACAAATAGTCTGCCAAGTTGTGAGGATGAGCAGGAGCATTGTCCAGTACCAGGAGGCACTTAGAGTCCCAATTTCTTTTCCAGGAGGTATTTCTTCACACTAGGGCCAAACACTCCAGTGAACCATTCCACGAAAATGTCCTTGTGACCATGCATTAGTGTTAGCCTTCCAATACACACACAAATTATTCTTGTTAACATTGTGTTTCTTGAAGGCTCTGGGATTTTCTGCGTGATACACCAGTAAAGGCTTCACTTTACAATCACCACTGGCATTGGCACAAAGAATAAGAGTTAGCCTTGTTAGGCTTGTGTCCTGGCAGTGCCTTTTCCTCCTGAGTAATGTAGGCCTGTTTGGCATTTTCTTCCAAAAGAGGCCTGTTTCATCACAAACACCTGTTGGGGTTTGAATTGTTCAGTGTCTACAAACCCCTTAAATTCACTGACAAACTTTTCAGCAGCACGTTTGTCTGAACTGGCTGCCTCACCATGCCTCACAACACTGTGTATGCCACTACGTTTCCTAAATCTGTCAAACCAGCCTTTGCTGGCTTTAAAATCACTCGCATCAGCACTGGTTGCAGGCATTGTCTTGACAAGATCTCGTGCAACTGCCTTGCCTTTTCACAAATTATCACCATGGAAACACTATCACCCGCTATCTGTTTTTCATTGATCCACACCGCCAACAACTTCTCAACCTCATCCACTGTTTTTGATCTGTTTTTGGGAAACATGTTAACAACTTTTGCAACATCAGCTTCCTTGAGTTCTATTCTCTTTGCCAGGATAGAGGTGATAGTTGATTTGTTTTTGTTGTACCAACTGGCAAGCTCCCCCACACGTACGCCACTCTGATATTTTTCAACTATCCCCTTCGTCACTTCGATGGTGTTCCTCACTAGGAAGCTTCTTTGGACCCATGGTGACTTATTTCACAGTGACAATCACTAAACAAGCAATAAACACAATAAGATTATTGTGAAATGCTTGAATGAGCATGCTGGGTATTGTTCACTCAAGTGTAAACAAAGCTAGACTGGCTCACGATGCCTGCGCGGCGAGGCGAGGCGCGCAAGCGCGGGGCAGGCGGACAGGTCTGGGACACGGGCTGATAATCGGGGAAATGGCCGATAATCGGGCAAAAATTGGACCGAAAAAAGCGATCGATTTTCGAGCCGGCTGATAATCAGACCGGCCTATTTGCAGGGGTCCACTGTATATAGAAAGCCCCTTGTTATGCAGAACATTTCCTGCAAATTAGGTCAGTTTTGTCCTATGATGCGATGCACACCAGTCCACTAACACTCGGGTACCTATTTTACTGATGGGTGAACATGGACAACTGGTGTAAGGAAACACCTAATGTTTCCACCCTTGCTGGGAATCGAATCTGGACCCCTCAGTGTGTGAAGCAAGTGCTTTAACCACCAGGCCACGGGCCAACACAGGTCAACAACTGTTGATTAATAAACAGAAGGATGGACGGGAGGCTCAAACCATGATTCATAAATTTTTCCGACCATGGTTTGAGCCTCTCATCCACCCTTCTGTTTACCCACTCAATACGTTTTCACAATAACAGTGATCTTTACCGACAAAACATTTTGACAGAAAGAGAGCTATTGTGTACAGTGTGATTTTTAACAAATGCAACTACAAATATGCCTTTGAAATTAAGATAGCGAGCACTTTGAAGGCTTTTTAATGTGCTATTCAATTTTGGATGCTTTGTTTTTTGCTAATATGAAAAAATTCACAAACTCTAAAGACAGGTTTGAGTATTAAAGAAGATTAGGAACTTGAGTTAGTGTATTTATAATTTATATTCATAACATGGTCATACCATTCATACCACTATCATACCATGGTCATACACAGTGTTGCATGCAAGAGTATGTAACCTTTATTGGGAGCATGTTAACACACCCACATAGGCTCCCTCCAACCAGCGAACCATCGTTAAGGGTTTGGTGATGAGGGCCCCATCATCAAATCAACGACTCGGTTCAGCCAATTAAATGCGAGTTTAACAATGACAAAAGGTGACGTGGTTACCACTCGCAGTTTGTCATTGGAATTCCTGCATAGAGCTGGTTGTGGAAAGTTGTCTGTCTTTTGGCTGCTGCTTAGCCTAGACAACTGTGGCGTGCACTAAACACTACTCCTTTGTATATAGTGTACATAGGTGTAAATATCACTTTGTTATACTTGGTGAAGGAAAAGACAAAAGTCTTATATAATCACAATTACTTGGTGAAGGAAAAGATAAAAGTTTGGAATTAATCTAGCTGATTTTTGAAGAAATACAATTTCAATACATCTTCTACTGTGTTTCTTTGCTCCAAGCTTCCTTTACACTCAGGTTAACAGGCCATTGAACCTGAGGTTGTAATACACAGTCATACCACTATCATACCACAGTCATACCACTATCATACCACACTCATACCATGTGTTACACTTCCAAGTCCTTAAACAACTTCAATTTGGGTACTTTCCTTTTTAGTTTAGAGCATAACAATTTTTAGAGAGTTTGAGGGATAATAATAATGATCATTAAAACTTTCTTTAATGAATTAGTGTATTAGCTTATAACAGATGTAAGACATACCTATAGGGTTATTCCTTTATACAGTATCTTTAGATATGAACCCCTATTGCTATTTCTACTGCAAGTGCATAGATAATGTCTTAAAAGATTACAGAGAAATATCTAGCATTAGGCAATTAACAGAATAAACCGGCTTTAAGAAGGCGAACAGCCAGTAAGTTAATAAGACCAGAGCAGGAGTGTTGACCCAGTGGCTGGTATCTGCAACTGACTACCGCTCTGTAGTGACCGTGGAGGTGAGGTAGGTCACGTGACTTTAAACACGCATTGACACAGACGGGGAGAAGGGGGGGGGTGTCAAACAACCGTACAGAGTTGTTACTCTTAACTATAAAATTCTCCGATACACAGACCGGTAACCTAAAGTAACATAGAAGTACTTACAAAATGTGGCCACAATATAAATATACAAACAAAGGTTAATAATACAAGGACATTCATTTCCAATTTAGCTATTAAAGGAAATGAACGCAATGTACTATTAGTCATACCACTATCATACCATGGTCATACCACTATCATACCACTATCATACCATGGTCATACCACAGTCATACCACTATCATACCACACTCATACCATGGTCATACCACTATCATACCACACTCATACCACTATCATACCACATACCATGATAATACCACGGTCATACCATATTTCCATTGGGGTCCTTGTAGATATGTCACCTTATCTGAATTTTTTGGGTTATCTTGGTGGGTAATTTACACCATATAACTGTACTTATGTCTACCCGTGCTTAAACTAACTAACTTCGCAGAATTCCGAACCATACGCCCTGGTCGTCCTGCTTCACAATGACCTTGTCGTTGTAGACCTGCACACCCAGGGTTACCCGTGCTTTGAGAACCCGTATTCGATGGACCTGCATGAGTCCCCCGTCACCTGTTGCACCTACCTGGCCGACTGCCCGGCGGACCTCATACCGGCCTTCTATTCCGTCGGAGCCGCGGCCACAACGGCAAGGCTTCAGTGAGAGGAGTGGCCCATCTGTGGGCGAATGGGGCACCATGTCTTGTAGCTACGCTGAGATGATTATTACCGGGTGAGAAGATGTGTAATATGTATAATAAATGAACTTTATAAAAGAGCTTAGATGTGACATGACAAGTAGTTTAGACATGCTAGTCTATCCTTTGATACTCTCTTCAAAGGTATCAAAGGATAGACTAGCATGTCTAAACTACTTGTCATGTCACATCTAAGCTCTTTTATAAAGTTCATTTATTATAGAGCAATATTTTATAAAGTTCCTTTATTATTTGTAAATCTTTTCTGTTATTTATAAAGCTCCCCTATTATAGGGCCTTGTTTTGTAATGCAACTGAAGAAATACATTCAAAATTTAATGAAACAGGGGAAAGGCCTCTGTAGTACACACTATTCAATTTGGACACCATAGGGAGGTTAGCATGGGCCCCACTCTGGGGCCCATGCTAACCTCCCTATGGTGTCAAATACACTTAACTGGATGAATGTTATTGTAGCCAGGTGGCCCAGTGGTTAGCACACTGTCCTGGTGTTTTACCACTCACTGGCCATGGGTTCTAACCCCACCTGTTCTGTGGTTTAAAGATACCCAGTTGTTACGTCTAATTTTTCAATACCGAAAGTCATTGACTTAAGAACACAGAGAATTTTCTGTATTGTGTATATCATCATTATTATATTATTCTTGTGTATAATATTATTATGCACAGTACAGGTCCCCAACGTGTTCGTAAGTTGAAAACTTCCTGTACTAACAGATTTTCTTCCTGATTTTCAACCATTATAACTGAGGCCTTGACTTCACCACAGCCTCTTCTCTGCATTTCTTTTGACTTTTTTTATATATCTCCCAGATTGTGTAACACATTACCACTGTTAAGCATCAGGAATGTGTATATTCTTTTAAATCTCTATTAAAATGCATCTCTTTTCTAAATAATAATAATAATTATAATTTTTTTTAGCACATTGGCAGTTTCCCACCAAGGCAGAGTGACCCAAAAAAGAAGAAAAACTTTCATCATCATTCACTCCATCACTGTCTTGCCAGGGGCGTGTTTACACTACAGTTAAAAAACTGCAACATTAACACCCCTCCTTCAGAGTGCCGGCACTGTACTTCCCATCTCCAGGACTCAAGTCTGGCTTGCCAGTTTTCCTGAATCCCTTCATAAATGTTACTTTGCTCACACTCCAACAGCACGTCAAGTCATAAAAACCATTTGTCTCCATTCAGTCCTATCTAACACACTCACTTATGCTTACGTGGAATTTACCTGTAGAGGGTTTCGGGGGTCAACGCCCCCGCGGCTCAGTCTGAGACCAGGCCTCATGGTGGATCAGGGCCTGATCAACCAGGCTGTTACTGCTGGCCTACCACAACCCGGTTGGTCAGGTACTGACTTTAGGTGCCTGTCCAGTGCCTTCTTGAAGACAGCCAGGGGTCTATTGGTAATCCCCCTTATGTATGCTGGGAGGCAGTTGAACAGTCTTGGGCCCCGGACACTTATTGCGTTGTCTCAATGTACTTGTGGCGCCCCTGGTTTTCATCGGGGAAATGTTGCATATCCTACCGAGTCTTTTGCTTTCATAGGGAGTGAATTTCGTGTGCAGGTTTGGTACCAATCCCTCCAAGACCTTCCAAGTGTATATTATCATGTATCTCTCTTGCCTGCATTCCAGGGAATGCAGATCATGGGCTTGGCATCCCTAGTCTTGAAGGTTCTCATTATCCATCCTATCATTTTCCTAGCAGATGAGGTAGATGCATTGTTGTGATCTTTGAAGGTGAGATCTCTGACATTATCACTCCCAGGTCCTTCCCATTTCTTTTTCACTCTATTGTATGGTTAGAATTTGTCGTATACCCTGATACATTTTTAATTTCCTCAAGTTTTCCATATCTGAGTAGTTGAAATTTCTCCTCATTGAACTTCATATTGTTTTGATTGGCCCATTTGAAAATTTGGTTGATGTCCGCTTGGAGTCTTGCGGTGTCTTCGATGGAGGTCACTGCCATGGCAATCCGGGTGTCATCCGTAAAGGAAGACATGGAGCTATGGCTTACATCTCTGTCCATGTCAGAAATGAGGATGAGAAATAGAATGGGAGTGAGTACTGTGCCTTGTGGAACAGAGCTTTTTACTGTAGCTGCCTGGGACTTTACTCTGTTTACTATTACTCTGTGTTTTATTTGTTAGGAAGTTATAGATCCATCTACCAACTTTTCCTGTTATTCCTTTATCACGCATTTTGTGCGCTATTACACCATGGTCACACTTGTCAAAGCTTTTGCAAAGTCTGTGTATACTACATCTGTATTTTGTTTATCCTCGACAGCATCCAGGACCTTATCATAGTGGTCCAGTAGCTGGGATAGGCAGGAGCAACCTGCTCTAAACCTGTGTTGCCCTGGGTTGTGTAACTGATGGGTATCTAGGTGGTTGGCGATCTTGCATCTTAGAACCCTCTCAAAGATTTTTATGATATGGGATGTTAGTGCTATCAGTCTGTAGTTCTTGCTGGAAGTCCAAGCTCCTCGCACACAAACCTCCTTTACCCCTCCCTCCAACCTTTCCTAGGCTGACCCTTACCCGCCTTCCCTCCACTACAGATTTATACACTCGAAGTCATTCTATTTTGTTCCATCCTCTCTAAATGTCTGAGCCACCTCAATAACCTCTCCTCAGCCTTCTGGATAATAGTTTTAGTAACCCTGCACCTCCTCCTATTCTCTGCATTATATTCACATCACACATTGCCCTCAGACATGACATTTCCACTGCCTCCAGCCTTCTTGTTGCAACATTCACCACCCATATTTCACATCCATATAATAGTCTTGGTACCACTGCCTCCAACCTTCTCCTTGTTGCAACATTCACCACCCATGCTTCACACCCATATAAGAGCATTAGTATAACTATTCTCTCATACATTCCTCTCTTTGCTTCCATGGATAACATTCTTTGTCTCTGCAGACTCCTCAGTGCACCACTCTTTTTTTCCCCGTCATCAGTTCTATGATTCACCTCATCTTTCATAGACCCATTTGCTGACATGTCCACTCCCAAATATCTGAATACATTTACCTCCACCATACTCTCTCCTCCAATCTGATATCCAATCTTTCATTACCTAAATTTTTTGTTATTCTCATCACCTTACTCTTTCCTATATTCACTTTTAATTTTCTTCTTTTATATACCTTACCAAACTCATCCACCAACTTCTCTTCAGAATCTCCCTAAAGCACAGTGTCATCAGCAAAGAGCAACTATGACAACTCCCACTTTGTGTTAGATTATTTATCTTTTAACCCCACACCTCTTGCCAACACCCGAGCATTCACTTCTCTTACAACCCCATCTATAAATGTATTGAACAACCATGGTGACATCACACATCCCTGTCTAAGGCCTACTTGTACTGGGAAATAATCTCCCTCTCTCCTACATACTCTAACCTGAGCCTCATTATCCTCGTAAAAACTTTTCACTGCTGTCAGTAGCCTACCTTTTATTCCATACATTTGCAACATCTGCCACATTGCCCCCCTATCCACCCTATCATACACCTTTTCCAAATCCATAAATGCCACATAAACCTCTGTACCCGTATCTAAATACTATTCACTTGGTTTCACTTGGTCTACACACCCCCTACCCTTCCTAAAACCTCCTTGTTCATCTGCTATCCTACTCTCCATCTTATTCTTAATTCTTTCAATAATAACTCTGCCATACACTTTACCAGGTACACTCAGCAGACTACTACTTCTTTCTTTCAACACGTCGGTCATTTCCCACCAAGGCAGAGTGGCCCAAAAGGAGAAACGAAAGTTTCTCCTTTTCTTCCTGTCCTTTCAACACGTCAGCCATTTCCCACCGAGGCAGGGTGGCCCAAAAGGAAAAACGAAAGTTTCTCCTTTTACATTTAGTAATTTATTCAGGAGAAGGGGTTACTAGCCCCTTGCTCCAGGCATTTTAGGCGCCTCTTACGACACGCATGGCTTATAGAGGAAGAATTCTGTTCCACTTCCCCATGGAAAACTCAGCAGACTTTTTTTTTTTTTTTCAACAAGTCGGCCGTCTCCCACCGAGGCAGGGTGACCCAAAAAGAAAGAAAATCCCCAAAAAGAAAATACTTTCATCATCATTCAACACTTTCACCACACTCATACATAATCACTGTCTTTGCAGAGGCGCTCAGATACGACAGCTGAGAATAGTCCCTCCCGGCTGTCGCTATCCCAGACCCCTCCTTTAAAGTGCAGGCATTGTACTTCCCATTTCCAGGACTCAAGTCCAACTAAATCAATTAACTGGTTTCCCTGAATCCCTTCACAAAATGTTACCCTGCTCACACTCCAACAGATCGTCAGCAGACTTATTCCCTTATAATTTTTGCACTCTCTTTTGTCCCATTTGCCTTTATACAAAGGAACTATGCACACTCTCTGCCAATCCCTAGGTACCTTACCCTCTTCCATACATTTATTAAATAAAAGCACTAACCACTCCAAAACTATATATCCACCCTGGCTAACACCCAGCATCCTTAAATCCATTAACAAAAGGCACCAATATGAAAAACAATACAGAAGGGGTCTAATAACCAGAGAACAATCCAAACGCTACTCATCAACCCTTACCAGCCTGATAAGGAGATCAAAAAAATTGTATTATGAGAACAGACTCCAGAACATAAAAGGTGATATGAAAAGACCTGGAAGACCCTATCTGCAATTCTATGAAATAATAAGATAGCGAAAAACAACACCATCAAATTATCAAGAGCAGATGAACCCCTACTCTCACCTACTGAGACAGCAAACAGACTTAATGTTTTCTTCTCCACCATAGGAAAGAATCTAGCGAGTAAAATCCCAAGCTCAAACACCCGTCCAACAGACTACCTCACAAACACCTACCCTAATACGCTATTCCTAGCTCCTACCAACCCAATTGAAGTCTCGCTCATAATCAACACCCTTAAAAACAAGGCAGGAGACATAAACAGCCTACCAACTTTTATGTACAAAAAGCTTCACAGGTACTGTCACCAATCATAGCAACACTATTCAATAAATCCATTGAAGCCTCTACCTTTCCATCAATTCTCAAAATAGCTAGGGTCACCCGATCCACAAAGGAGGTGATCAAACAGACCTGAATAATTATAGACCAATTTCTAATTTACCATTGCTTTCTAAAATCTTGAAAAATTAATTCATAGACAAATCTATTCCTACCTTGTCTCACACAATGTACTCAACCCCTGTCAATTTGGATTCAGGACAAACAAGAGCACAAACGATGCTATTACACACATGTTGGAGTTAATATATACAGCACTTGAGAAAAAAGAAGTCCCACTGGGAATCTTCATTGATCTCCGCAAAGCTTTTGATACAGTCGACCATGATTTACTGCTCACAAAATTAGCACACTATGGTATAAGGGGCACCCACTCAACTACCTAAAATCATACCTCACCAACAGAAGCCAATACGTGTACACAAATGGAGAGAACTCTTCCACACACCAATTACAATCGGAGTCCCTCAAGGAAGTGTCCTGGGGCCACTCCTATTCCTCATTTACATAAATGACCTACCGAATGCATCACAACTACTCAAACCCATTTTATTTGCAGATGACACAACATATGTCTTCTCTCACCCAAATCCAGTTATACTGGCCAACACTGTTAATGCCGAATTACAGAAAATATCAACATGGATGACGACTAACAAGCTTACTCTCAATACTGACAAGACCTACTTCATACAGTTTGGAAGCAAAGTCACAAATGTTCCACTTAACATAACACTTAATGGTACACCCATCACAAGACTCACAGAGGGAAAATTCCTAGGAATCCACCTTGACAGTAGCCTTAAATTCCAAACACATATACAACAAATTTCCAAGAAAATCTCGAAGACAGTAGGCATATTATCAAAGATACGCTATTATGTACCTCAATCAGCTCTCCTTGCACTCTATCATTCACTTATCTACCCGTATCTCACCTATGGAATCTGTGCATGGGGATCAACAACGTTAAATCACCTTAGACCACTCATAACACAACAAAAGGCCGCAGTCAGAATGATAACAAATTCCCACTCTAGACAGCATACTCCACCAATATTCAAAAGTCTCAAACTACTCACCGTAAAGAACATTCATACTTACTCTTGTGCCTACTACATATATAAAACTTTACACTCTAATATAAACCCTCTGCTCAAAACTCTCCTCACCAACTTTAATAGGACCCATGACCACAACACACGACACAGATCACTTTTGATATACCCCGTGTTCATATCAACCTATGTAAAAATTCTATGCACATAAAGGGCCCCAGAATCTGGAATTCATTACCAGTAAATATTAAGATAATCTTGTCTGAAAATCAATTTAAGACTCAACTCAAAAACCACCTACTCACCCAAACCTAAATGATCATGCTATAAACTACTTTGAAAAATGCTCATTGTTACTTTCCTATACGATAATCTCAATTTTTAATAATATGTTACTATTATGTTACCCCCTACTCATATTATAAGTTAATGTCAAAAATGCTCAATGTTATTTTCCTTAAGATAATCTCAATTCCATATTATCATTCAAGAATCTTAACACCTGTAACAATCTAAGATCTAATATCATTATATAATAATTTAAACAGTAAAATTTCATCATATTGTAATTTTGAAAATAATTTTTAACTAGAATAAACTCAATAAATTTCTCTAATATTAAGTACCTAGTTTTTAAGGACTAGAATAAGCTGCCCCTAATGCCATGGCATGTCAGTGGCTCTCCTTGCACTCAATTTACATTGTAACTTCCAATACCCATGTAACCTGCAATGAAATAAAATTTGTTTGTTTGTTTGCTTTTAACATTTCTATCTTTATCCCATCAATCCCAGCTTCTTTATCCCCTTTCATTCTACCCACTGACCCACACACTTACCCCACACTCACAGCTGGCTCTTCCTCACTCCTACAAGATGTTATACTTCCTGCCCAATACACAAAATAACAACTTCCCCATCATCATCATCAACATTTAACAGTTCCTCAAAATATACCCTCCTTCCTGATACCTCCAACTCTCCATCTAATAACTCTCCTCTACTATTTGACTGTTAAATCCATTCGTTCCCTAGGCCTTCTCAACTTATTAATCTCACTCCAAAACGTTTTCTTATTCTCAGTAAAATTTGTTGATAGTATCTCACCCACTCTCTCATTTGCTCTCTTTTTACATTGATTCACCACTCTCTTAGAGACTTTTTCTCTCCATATACTCTTCCCTCCTTGCATCACTTCTATTTTGTATAAATCTCTCATATGCTAACTTTTTCTCTCTTACTACTCTCTTTACATCATTCCACCAATCACTCTTCTTCCCTCCCACACCCACTGTCCTGTAACCACAAACTTCTTCTGAACACTCTTAACACTACATTCTTAAACCTACCCCATACATCTTCATCTTCATTAGCCCATCTTTCTTCCTTTAGTTTATAACCCTTCACCTCACTCTTACATACTGATTCCATTCTCCTTGTATCCCATCTACCTTTTGCTCTCACTGTAGCTACAACTAAAAAGTGATCTGATATATCTGTGGCCCCTCTATAAACATGTACATCCTGAAGTCTACCCAACAGTCTTTTATCTACCAATACGTAGTCCAACAAACTACTGTCATTATGCCCTATATCATATCTTGTATACTTATTTATCCTTTTTTTTTCTTAAAATATATATTACCTATAACTAAACCCCTTTCTATACAAAGTTCAATCAAAGGGCTCCCATTATCATTTACACCTGGCACCCCAAACTTACCTACCACACCCTCTCTACATGTTTCTCCTACTTTAGCATTTAAGTCCCCTACCACAATTACTCTCTCACTTGGTTCAAAAGTTCTTACACACTTGCCATCTCCCAAAATCTCTCTCTCTCTCTCCTCTACATTCCTCTTCTCCAGGTGCATAAACACTTATTATAACCAGCCGGGCTGTGGTTCGTACATTGGACTGCATGTGGCCAGCAGTAACAGCCTGGTTGATCAGGCTCTGGTCCAACATGAGGCCTGGTCACAGACCGGGCCGCAGGGGCGTTGACCCCTGGAATTCTCTCCAGGTACCAGATAACCCACTTTTCACATCCAACCCTTATTTTAATTCACATAATCCTTGAATTTATACCTTTATATTCCCTAATCTCCTTCCATAGCTGATCCTTCAACATTATTGCTACCCCTTCCTTAGCTCTAACTCTCTCAGATACTCCTGACTTAATCCCATTTATTTCTCCCCACTGAAACTCACCTACCCCCTTCATAACACTGGCAGTTATCTCATTCTTATCATCTGCACTACATCTACGCACATTCAAATATCCCAGCTTTATAAAGTTTTTCTTTTTTTTTTAGTAATGTATACAGGAGAAGGAGCTACTAGCCCCTTGCTCCCGGCATTTTAGTCGCCTCTTATGACACGCATGGATTACTGGGAAAGAATTCTGTTCTACTTCCTCCATGGAGATAAGAGGAAATAAAAAGAACAAGATCTAGTAATTAACTACACTAATACTTATAGTCATGCTGACATCAGTATTATTAACACACTATTAGTCATGCTGACATGAGTACAGTGGACCCTCGCTATTCGAACACTCCAAAACTCACCCTTTTATGTAAGTTTATTATTGTAAGTGCTTTTATAAGTTTATTTTTGGGGGTCTGAAATGGACTGATCTAATTTACATCATTCCTTATGGGAATAAATTCGTTCGGTAATGGCACTTGAACAGCATTCTGGAATGAGGGTGAGTTTTGGAGTGTTCGAATAGCGAGGGTCCACTGTATTATTAACACAAATACTTAGTAGTCATGCTGACATCAGTATTAATCACTGATATTTTCAGTCATGCTGACGGCAGCATCAAGTTTTGGGATGCGTCATCGGTAAGTCTACAGGTCCTGTATAAACTCAAGACGGCAAAGGTGTTCGAGAAGCCAAAGACTCGAAGCATCGATGGCGACGAGGATCCCTTCGCCATCCAGCACATCTTCCTGTGTCCCGAGTCCCGTTTCCTATGTGTGGCCGGCGCCACCTCTCACGTTATACTCTTCAAATACTCCAAGCAAGAAACTATTTCAGAGATATCGGTAAGTTCCGCTGTGTTTACCATCCTGGCCCATGGCCAGGCTCTGGGAGTAGAATGACTTGAAATTCATCAGATGTGAGGTGTTCTTCGATTGTTTTACCCCTTCGAGGGTATAAACATCATAATAATAATAATGATAATTTTATTTCAGTATGATACAGGTGATCATCGACTTGTGATGTGGTTACTTTATGATGAACCCATTGTAAGTCAAAAATACTGTAAGTTAAAAGTACAGTGGACCCTCGCTATTCGAACATAATCCGTTCCAGGAGCTTGCTCTTAACATGAAATGTTCAAAAGGCGATTTAATATTTCCCATAAGAAATAATGGAAATACAATTAATCCGTTCCTGCTGTCAGGAGGCATGACAAAATAATACTTCGCTATGAAGCTATTATCAACTCGACAGGTTATTTATCTATCAAAATTCATCTAATATGACATAATAAACAATATAAATAACATAAAAACCTGATATACACTCTAGAATGAATAAAATATGTAGTACAGTTGTGAAGGCTATAATCAGACTCGGTTCACTCTTGCATTTCAAGAAGAACCAAGGCTGGTTCCTCCTTAGGAAAATTACCAAGAATAGAAAAAGACAAAAATAACATAAAAAATAAGCACTTTATTGAATAGAAAGATTTATGAAATAATAAAAACTTAAACATGAATAGCAAACAAACCCTATCGTTAATAAAAATAAAAAATAAAAATAGACAAATAAGACTACGTTGCAACAGCTAATTTTTACAGATGGAACGGGACGTGTCGGTGTTCTTGACACATAAGCTGATACTGAACTCCTTGCTGGTATTCACTTAATCGATGACGGTGGCAACAACCACTTGTTTGACGAATGTGACGGATGTTTTCCAAAACTCGTATGTTGACAAAGAGTCAGGGACTCAGGTGGGGTCCGTGGGTGACTCAGGTGGCTGTGGTTGGCGATAGTGTTACTGCAGATGTGGGCAGTATAAAAGTTGATGATTTAGTCTCAAAACTCTTGTGAGATGGTTCCTTCAATCTCCCTCAGCGTTGTGCCAGGTGGCTCAAACTGGTACATACGGAGTGGAGACGGGAGTAGTTAGTCGAGTGATTATACCCTTGGCCGGAGTCTAGCATGTCACCTCTCTCTGGGTGAAAGAAGGGGGGTGTACAGCTGGAGCTAGATACTTACCCCACCTCAACGAGCAGACTACCACTACTAGCACTTATATAGACATTCACACTTCCATCACTCCTATCTATGGACTTTTCCCTCACACTCCCCCATACCAAGACTGATAGTCAAGGAATAGAAGTAGAAATAATGAGTTAAAAGTCCCCCCAAAAATGAAAGTCGCATAAGTACAAATATTCTACTGACTGTCACGACTTAACCAGTCAGAGAAATAATTAGAGGAACCATTGATATACACAATATGAAACTTAAAAGCCTGGAGTGCCAATGTCCACCTCAAGAGGCAACTGTTGGTTCCCTTAAAAGTTTCTAGGTATACCAATGGTTTATGATCTGTTTCTAGAATGAATTCTTTCCCTAGTAAATAGAATTTAAGTTTAGAGATACCCCACACAAGGGCTAAACATTCCATTTCAATGTTTGAGTATCTCGTTTCTGCTGGTAGAAGCTTCCGACTCAGGAAACATACAGGGAAAGGGGTACCGTCATGATACTGTAATAATACGGCACCTAAACCTGTATTGGAGGCATCAGTTCTTAAGCAAAAAGGTTTGCTAATATCTGGGATCTTAAGTATCGGACCTTTAGAGAATATGTCTTTAAGTTCATTAAACTTTTCTTGTGATATGTCGGAAAGTTCAAGAGGCTTCCTCACAGACTTAAGGTAGACCGATAAACTTCCAGTGAGGTTAGTAATATTGGGGATGAATTTAGCATAGAAATTAACAGAACCTAAGAAGCTACGTACGAGTTTCTTAGTTCTGGGGAATTTAAACTGTTAAGGCTTTGATTTTATGGGGAAGAGGTTGCAAGGAGTTATCTGCTAGAACAAAGGCCGGGCTCAGAGAGTAGATACTCTCTAAACTCTTCAAAGGTATTCAAAGGTAGGTTCAGCATCCCACCGAGTGATACCATTAAGTCCTCTAAAATCGATAGCAAGTCTATAGGAATTATCTTTTTTCTTAACCATGACCACTGGTGAACAATATGAAGAAACTGAAGGTTCTATTATCTTAAGTTTTAACAATGTGTCTACCTCTCGTTCGAATGCATCCCTAAGATGAACTGGCACAGGGTATAATCTACGTTTGATGGGAGTGTCTGTGACTAAGTTAATCTTATGGACAACTGTGGAGGTTAACCCAGGAATGTCAGTAAAGACATCTGAAAAATTATTCACACATTTAAGAAGATCATGTTTCTTGCCTCGATCCAAAGACTCATTAATATTTAAGTTAGTAGGAACTGAGGGTTCCAGAGTTACAACATCATGTAGTTCCTCATCTTCTACCTCAGATGTGTCAATAACACATTCATTGCACTCTTCAGGGATTGACTCATGTTTATGAGGGAAGACTAAATCAAAATTATTCAGACAATTTACCGTGTTTCTTCTGTAATACTTCTTAAGAATGTTTATATGATACAGCTTAGGCTTCCCCAGACTTCTATGAGGTAATCAACCTTCCCACAAATCTTTAGTACTTTGTAAGGGCCTTTCCAGGCCACTAATAATTTATTTGCCTTTATTGGTAAAAGTACCAGAACTTCATCCCCTACGTTAAAACTTCTCCTCTGACTCTTTGCATCAAAATAGGTTTTATATTGGTTCATGGACAACGTTAAGTTTTGAGAAACTAAGTCAGAGGTCTCCTCCAGTTTAGATCTTAAGTCAAGGAGAAACTGATAAGAAGACTGAACTTCAGCACTTCCTTCTTCATTAGTCCATAAGTCATGAAGGATTGATAGTGGACCTCTGGCTTGTCTACCATAGAGAAGTTCAAAGGGTGAGAACCCTAATGAATCACTGGGAACTTCCCTCATGGCAAACAATGTACAGGGTAGGTAACAATGCCACTCTTTAGGTTTAAGGGAGCAAAGTTTCCTTAAAATGGACTTTAGGATGGAGTGCTGTCGCTCAATCCTCCCATTACAGCTGGGATGATATGGTGTGGTGAAAAGAGGTTTCACCCCCAGAAGTTGATAAAGATGTTGCGTAAGTTCGGAGGTGAACTTTGTCCCCCTGTCTGACAAAATCTCTCTGGGGATACCCACCTGTGACAAGATGGACAAAAGGGCTTCAGCTACCTCTATAGTAGTGATTGACTTCAAGGGTACAGCTTCAGGAAAACTGGAAGCATAATCCACTAATGTAAGAATATATCTATGTCCCCCAGATGAAAGTGGTGATAAGGGACCAACAATGTCAATGGCTACTCTCTCAAAGGGTACCATAAAAATCGGCATTTTGACCATAGGTACTCGCCGGGTACCTTGGGAGGATGACAGTTGGCAAACCTTACAAGATCTACAATATAAAGTGATATCTGAGGACATTCTCGGCCAAAAATAGGTTTCCCTAATTTTATTTAAGGTCTTACGGTGAGAGAAATGTCCCGCCACTGGTAGATCATGGACCATTTTAAGAATGGTCTCCCTGCACTGACTTGGGACTACTAGAGTGGAGTAGGCTATATCATCTGAATTAGGCTTAAATACAGATTTGTATAGAATACCTCTAGTGTATTCAAATTTATATGAAATGTCTTTCCTTTGAATAACATGATTTTTCTTAGCTGAATCATGGCAATTCTGGAGAGAAGGGCAATTTAATTGTAACTTGACAGTCATCCTTAGATATTTCCAAAGGTTTAAGGTCTGGAAAAATCAAAGGATGAAAGCAGGAGAAGCTAGTGCTTTGCTTTGTGTCCTGGTTAATACATGGATAGATTCAGAGACAATATCATCACTTTAATCTAAAGAGTTACCAGGTGATCCTGCTACCTCACCATCGAGAGCATCATCATCTGTTCCTACATCCTCGGGAACAGACTTAGAGAGGGTTTTTTCTGAGTTTAAAGGAAGAGGAGCTGAAACACTTAGGTCCCTTGTTGGCAGTGTAAGGTCCCCCTCTGACGGGAGAACGGCACCTTTTACATTACCAATAAGTACTGAACATGAGGTGATGGGGGCGAGTACGGCTTCGGACCACCCGGTGAACCATTTAGACCTAATGTAACAGTGGATGGTTGGAAATGTGTCCGATTGGCCCAAGTAGTCTGTAAGAATAGTGGAGGCATGAGTGGGTTTGAGATTAGGGAACAGTTTATTGGATATGACAATACATGTGCATCCAGTGTCTCTTAATATCGTAGATACATTAAGACCATTAACAGTTCCTGAACAGAAAGGTGCTTGCTCATTACAGTCTTTGAAACATATACCAACTTTTTGGACTTTCTTAGAAGGGCAATCGGGGCATTTATGCCCTCTTATACCACATAGGTGACATACTGGGATAAATGAAGTTTGTTTCCCTTCTACCGGAGGTTTAGTCTTCCTCACATCCAGCGAACCTTTGCCCTTAGGGATCGATCCCTTCAGGTCCTTATAGGAATTGTGGGCTTCCGCATAGAAGTCAGCAGCCTCAGCAACTTCCACAGCCTTAATCAGATTACGTTCTCTAATGAATGTTCGTATCTGGTGGGGCAGAGCCGTCAGGAACTGGTCGGCAACCATGAAATCTCTAAGAGATTCATAGTCGTGATCAATTCCTGCGCTCTCTATCCAAAAATCAAACAAACGAAAGAGAGTAATCTGTAACTGCTGGAAGTTCTGACCGGATTGTAATGCAGTATACCTGAAATCCTTCCTATAAGAGTTCGTGGTTTTCTGGTAGGCCTTCAGAATTGCCTTCTTTAACAAGTTGTAGTCACAAATCGTCTTCAAGGGGGGCTCCTTGCTGTGGTGAAGAGGCTCTTGGTCTGAGGAATTGGACCTTTTGGTCTTCTTCCTCAGACCGAACCTAATTACCCCCCAATCCCCCCTCCCTTTTCCCATTTTCCCCATCCTCCCTTTTTTCCCTTTCCTCCTCTTCCTCCTCATCTTCCTCCTCATCTTTACCCTGGGACCTTCTCTGAACGGGCATTCTAGTTCCTAGGTAGGGGGAAGGGTACCGTGGTCCATCCCATTCCGTTGAGGTTCTTGGCGGTGGTGTAGTTTGCCGTGGAATCTGGATCGCCTGGGGATGTCCGATCCTCTCCGGTCTCCCGGGGTGGCCTTGGTATCTTTCGGGCGCGGGTGTATCTCTGAAGGCCACCTTTCGGATTACGGGGTGGTGGCCGAGGCGGTATGCTTTGTGGTGGATATCCGGATGCCCTCTCTTTTGTCCGCCGAGGTGGCTCGGTGGATGTGAGGTTGCTATCCCGGATTGCTGGTTTACTGGCATGAAGGGTAGGGTATGGCACGGGTTCCATGCAGCATCTGCACTACTTGCGGTGTTGAGGTCCTCTTGGGCGCGGAGGGATTTTCGCCCCTTTCATTCCTCCTAGGAGCTATTCCTCCACGTTCCCCCTTTCTTTTATTCTTTTTTATTTTTTTTT
>WNWK01025425.1:0-28587 GCA_009830355.1 Cherax destructor | reverse complement strand
TGGCTCTAATATCTGTTGTAATGGAGTGGAGGCCACTCCAAAGTCATCGTAACAGTTAGCAACCCGAAAAGGGGTTAAAGGGGGAGGATTGCTTAACCGAATCTCCCCTCTCTCGAGAGGCTGGGAAAATAATATTATGTTCCTCTTACATATCTAAGTCATTAATGACTGAGTTATGTCAAAGAATATGGTTCAGACTGAGGGTCAGTACCACAGCTTAGTCATGGTGTCAACCACATGTGGTAAGAAGCCGCAAGTCCTCTAGATTTTTTTTTCTTGCCCGTCGAAGAGGAGCGTTCACACATTTTAGACCTGGGATAACTGGAGTCTAAGCGAACTCGACTGACGTGTGAATAATTAGAGTTAGTCAAAGTTGATCCCTAAATTATCGACAACTTCCCTCAAACAACACTACAACGATAAGAGAAAGACCAGGAACTAAAACATGGTTTGACAGATGTTTAACAAAGTTGTCTATAGATTACTGCAAAATAGTTTGAGAATGGAATATCCCTAAATGAAATTATAAAGTCATGAATAGCTGACCGTATAGAAAATCTGTAAGTCTCATTTGCTCGGTAAAGCCAGAATCTCTGGCTGTTGTCACTAATCGCCGACATATTAAGGGAAACTGAAGCAAAGATGCAGTGCTGAAATGTAAATAATCATCTTTGCTACGAGAGCTAAGTCGCCAGTAATTCTCCGCACTTTGGACATCATCCACAGATAATAATAAGATGAAAGTAAGGAGAAGTAATGGTAAAAACTGGTGACCTCGAAACAATAACGTTCAGCGTTGCCAAAGTTACTAAAGAAGTGAAGACGTTCAATGTCATATCTTCAATCAAACCATCAATAACGTCAAGGGCTCCCAAACAACGAGCCAGGTAAGTGATAATCCCTGTACTTAACCTCTTTACAAACTGCTGTGCCCAGGGTTAGGTTGTAGGAGAATAGGGCTAACCTTTTCGAAGCCGTCATAGGAGGGCAATTGCCCAAACGCAGGTAACATATATGTGTGCTTTCCCTATGTATTTATATATGTAATAATGGAAGCACACACACACACACACACACACACACACATCCATTGAATCTGGGCAACTAACTGTGGTATGGAAGACGGCAAATGTTGTCCCCCTTTTTAAGAAAGGAGACAGACACGAGGCAATAAACTACAGACCAGTGTCACTGACGGGTGTAGTATGGAAAGTCATGGAGAAGATTATTAGAAGGAGAGTGGTGGAGCACCTAGAATGGAACAAACTTATAAACGACAACCAGCACTGATTCAGGGAAGGAAAATCCTTTGTCACGAACTTACTGGAGTTTTATAACAAGGTAACGGGAGTAAGACACGAGAGAATGAGGTGGGTAGATTGCATTTTCTTTGACTGCAAGGCCTTCGATACAGTTCCTCACAAGATATTAGTGCAAAAGCTAGATGACCAGGCACGCATAACAGGAAAGACACTGCAATGGATCACGGAATAACTAACAGGAAGACAACAACGAGTCATAGTACATGACGAGGTGTCAGAGTGGGCGCCTGTGGTGAGCGGGGTTCCACTGGAGTCAGTCCTAGGACCAGTTCTGTTTTTGGTATATGTGAATGACATGACGGAAGGGATAGACTCAGAAGTGTTCCTGTTTGCAGGTGATGTGAAGTTAAGGAGGAGAATTAAATCCGATAAGGATCAGGCAGGACTACAAAGAGACCTGGACAGGCTGCAAGCCTGGCCCAGCAAACCTCACTCAAGGAAAAGGATCTTGGAGTGTGTATAATACCGAACACATCTTCTGATGCGAACATCAACCAGATAACTGCTGCAGTATATGGGCGCCTGGCAAACCTAAGAATTGCGTTTTGACACCTCAGTAAGGAATCGCTCAAAACTCTGTACACCGTGTATGTCAGGGCCATTTTGGAATATGCAACACCAATTTGGAACCACAACTGGTCAAGCACGTTGTGGAGAAAATTCTCCAAAAGAGGGGGGTACCTACCCTTTCTGCACTTAGAAAGGGCTCAACCCTTTCCGGCCCTTAGAAAGGGCCAGACGGCGTGCCTAGCTTCCTGATCAACAACCTTAACTGGTAACAGATGGACCCAAAGAGCCAGAAGTCACGTAGTCATTGACCAGGGTTGCAACGAATGTATATGAGTGATTGAAACATTTGATATAAATGTGACTCTTGACCTTAGCAGGAAAGAAATATAGAAAACTGTTATTTCCATTTCTAAACTTGCCTTTACAATCTTGTGCTCCAGTGATCGAAGTATTTACAGAACACAAGCCTTTGAATTGCAACTTGTTGCAGTGTTTTGCAAGTATTGAAATATAGCTGAGGTCAGTGATGCCAAGCCCGGCTGAGGTCGGCCGTGCACGAGAGGTTAGATTGACTTAAAGACACGACAAGGAAGGATGGGAGCTACGGCGCAGTGTATAACCGGACAAAGAGACATTCGTCGTGTGCGTTCGTTCTCCCTCAATCTCCACTAACGTCGGGAAATAATATAAGAACTCTGTTCCAGTGCGTTTAGTGTTTAAAATCGCGATATATTCAGAAGTGTGCGCAGCTTCTTATTACTGCTAAAAGACAAACGTAGAGACAATCCCTAGAGAACTCCATCAAAACAAGACAGTGACTCATCAGCGACATTCTACAAATCAAGACAGCATTTCCGCCGTATATGGTGGAGTCAACAACATCGCTTACATTACACGAGCAAGGTATGTTTTTATGTTCTTGCCAGGCAGGGAACTGAGCAGTTCTTGTATGTCAGGAGCATCAAAATTTACCTATTGATGGCGGTTATGCGTGGACTTTTAAGTCCAAACACGTGAGTGTTATCTCAGTCTTGAGTTAATGACTGACGATATGAGCATACACTCATTTGGGGCAATATATTATAATCATGTGCATGTTTTTTTTACCATACAGCCCTGTGGGGAATGTGAACGTCGGCATCATCCATCCTTTACTGGGACGGCTGGGTAATCGTGGATGCATCTACAAGCTAATTATAGCTACATTTACAGTACACTTTATCGTAGGGGTACATTCCTCACACGTCAAGAAATTAGAAAAAGTACAAAGGTTTGCATCGAGACTAGTCCCGGAGGTAAGGGGCATGTCCTAAGAGGAGAGGTTGAAGTAAATCGATCTGACGACACTGGAGGACAGAGCTAGGGGGCATATGATAACGACATATAAAATACTGGGAGGAATAACCAAGGTGGACAGAGACACAATCAACAAGGGATCACAAGTGGAAGTTGAAGACTCAGATGAGCCACAGGGATATTAGGAACTATTTCTTTAGTCAGAGAGTTGTCAAGCAGTGAAATAGTCTGGAAATTGAGGTAGTGGAGGCAGGTACCATACATAGCTTTAAGAAGAGATACGATGAAGCTCATG
Source organism: Cherax destructor (assembly GCA_009830355.1). Classification (NCBI taxonomy): domain Eukaryota; kingdom Metazoa; phylum Arthropoda; class Malacostraca; order Decapoda; family Parastacidae; genus Cherax; species Cherax destructor. Next base: position 25,164 of record WNWK01025425.1, on the reverse strand, counting down.
GAGCTTGGAGAGATTGGACCTAGTGGTGGCCAGTGAAAAGGAGCAGAGTTGTTTATTTGTTCAGCTTCTTTGACATTTTTATCGTATACCCCTTTAAATAGACATGTTGAGACAATAAGGCCAAATTTTTTGTAGGTTTCAACATATACGCTTTATTGTGGTCATTTTTTGCGGCTTTTACTGTAATCCTAATTCAACTACATGCACACCTTATAAATTCATACTATAATATTACACGTAAACTACATGTTTATGCATCCAGCTACCACCAACAGTGTGGAAAAAATCTCCAAAAAGGGGGGTATCCGCCCCCTTCAGCCCCCTGGGGGACTCAACTCTCCCAGAAGGGGCAAATGGCTTCTTGCTTCCAATCAACAGTTTAATTTGAAGCAGTTGCATTACCAGCATGTACCAGTCAGGAGTGACGTCACTCTCCTTGCAAGAGATCAGCGTTGCAACTTGCATGAGATCAGAGTTGAAACCATAGTGTGGGTTAACCAGAGTAATTACTCTCTTTACTTAACAGGAAAATTAAGGAAAACTCTGCACCCACTTTATTTACAAGTTGAGGTTATTATAAATTGTCGTCAATTAATATAGAACAAGAAATCTACTATCTTTTATTGAATTCTGTTGCAGTCTTTAGCAAGGAAGAGTAATAACACTGAATTCAGCAAATCCTTTGTAAGGAGAGCGCTCCCAGGGTGAAACTCGCTGCAGGGGTCAGATTGGCTTCAGGAGACATACAGGAAGCTTGAGTTGCATTGACCTTAACAAAGGAACTATATTGCAGTGCGTTCTCGACCTTATAATTGACAATCTCAACAATTCACGGCAGAACTATGTCACAGTGAAGTGGGACAGGTCTTCCTGTTGTGAAATACAGTGAAACAAAACTAATCTTGATCCTTGTGTAGTGTTACAGTGTGTGTTGCTAACAATCTTGATCCTGGTGTAGTGTAACAGTGTGTGTTGCGAACAATCTTGATCCTGGTGTAGTGTAACAGTGTGTGTTGCGAACAATCTTGATCCTGGTGTAGTGTAACAGTGTGTGTTGCGAACAATCTTGATCCTGGTGTAGTGTAACAGTGTGTGTTGCGAACAATCTTGATCCTGGTGTAGTGTAACAGTGTGTGTTGCGAACAATCTTGATCCTGGTGTAGTGTAACAGTGTGTGTTGCGAACAATCTTGATCCTGGTGTAGTGTAACAGTGTGTGTTGCGAACAATCTTGATCCTGGTGTAGTGTAACAGTGTGTGTTGCGAACAATCTTGATCCTGGTGTAGTGTAACAGTGTGTGTTGCGAACATTCTTGATCCTGGTGTAGTGTAACAGTGTGTGTTGCGAACAATCTTGATCCTGGTGTAGTGTAACAGTGTGTGTTGCGAACATTCTTGATCCTGGTGTAGTGTAACAGTGTGTGTTGCGAACAATCTTCAGTGAGAGACAGTGCCACCGTAAGACACTACCACTTCAATCAAGACATCAGATACCAGGGTGACATTTTCCCTACCACAAGCCAGGGAAAACTTGCAGGTCAGATACAAGTACCCAGGTAAGACTAGACAATCATGCACCTGGTTAGGACGGCTGCGCAGCTGATAGTTAGGTCGTGTCAAGAATACATTTACCAATTCACCCCATTATTCGCTGGCCATTGAGCCCAAAAACGTAAGTGTCCATCTATTCAACATTATGTACTAGTGAAAACCTGAAATATATGCTCCTTTGGGGCAAATATATACATATGCTTACTTGAGGGGCTCTTATTGATTTAATTTTTTTTTTTTTTTTCGTTCGATTTCTTTCATTTTTTTTTTTTTGTACATGAAGAAGCACCTTTCAATTAGGTTTGTATCAAGTTTCAAAAAGATCGCCCAACAAACAACTGAGAAAAAAATTATTTATCATTTTTTTACCAAACATCACATATAAAAAAAATCTAAAGTCGTAGTTGGACTTGTTGAAGCTGTTCTGGCTTCACCTAGGCATAAAACAATACTAATCTGAGATACGAATGAAAAGGTTTCTGTAATTTATCCCTATCTTCATACTTAAAAAAAATAAAGTTTGTGTGTTTTTTACATGTTGGAAAATATCTGACTTTTTACCTCACATAAATCAAAAACTAATTACGATATCTCAAAAAACGTTCCATTAGAAATTAATACAACCTTTATTTGATGTTGTCTGTGAGTTTCATTTCATTCCTATGATTATTAACGGTTCCTGTCCAATATATAGATGAATAACTTACTTCTGAGATAATCCGCACGGAAGGTCGCGCAAGGAAAAAAAAAAATTCCAGCAGCAAAATAACATTTTTCTCAGCTTAATCTTGCATTACGAGTGTATATCATAGTTAGCCCTGTTCGTTTTCTTTAATACAAGTCCCCTAGAGTGAGAATGGCACCCCCCATGGAACACCAACACCAACTGATGTAATATTTATACTTTGGAGGCGGTGCCAGGCGGCGATCATATTATGCCACATATTATTCATTCTGGAGTATTTACTATGGTTATTTGTTATTTATATTGCCTATTATGTCATAATAGATCAATTGTGATAGATATAAAAGCCGTAGTATTGATAATAGCGTTATAATGAAGCATATTCCCCGGCTATCCTGAGTCAGGAATTTCTGCTGACGCAATCAAATGTTCTAGAAGGTTCCTGATTGGCTGGAAGTCTTCGGATAATCCCCCCCACTCTGTTATGATGCCAAATCGTGAATTATTATATAAGTAAGAATACTACAAGAAATTAAGGAAAAAAATCGGGAAAAAAAATACGAAAATTCACGGAATGTCAGCCGGCCTACTTCGGTTGTTGGCGTCACCATATGTGTTATAAACAATCATAATTCCTTGTAGGAATGTCGTAGAACAATGATTCTTGTACCATTGTGTAGCCAGAGAGTTACTCTATTTTTCAATATGGTTAACTCAATTTTCAATTTTTTCGAAAAAATGTTCTCGCGCGCCGCGTTTACCTAAAGGGCCCTTTGAATACCCACAGCCCAAGGCGGCATCATAGACGGCTCTTGCAAGAACGATCCGGGGGCGGCTGGAGAAGTAAGCCGTCACTTGAGCTAAGTACTATCTACAATGTACCTTTTTACTTGACTTATTATCCTACAGATTCCTTACAAACAGTTCAGTCGTCCAATCTTTCATTCATTAGTTTTTACTAATAACGATAAATTATGAAAATGTCCTATGGAGTTATAACGTAAATAACACTATCAGAAAACCTTATTTTATGGTCATACATCCGTTCCTTATCCTTATACACATACATTCATTCTGAACACGAATGATTTAATACATATCGCATGTATGATTTTTAGTAAATTAATGTTATAATAAAATACATAAATTAGATTTTTCGCTTATGGATTACATTAGTTGTCATATTAAGAGGAAAAGATAATTATATTTCAAAATTAGGTAATTTTATTTTTTAAGATAACTAACCATTAAGGTAACAACATGTGCAGGATCCAGATAAACAGTTTCCAATATTAAGCTCACCAGTCTGGCAGCTACTTCTACACGCTCCAGCGAAGTTTTCATATATGCATTCTGAGTTGTAGAATCCACAAACTGTTAAGGAGACATTCATCAGGTTAATAATTATTCAAACAGTTGTAAAAAATAATTTTAAAACAGGTATGTGTCAACGCATGTCCATAAAAGGCATCTCAAAGCATTTTCTTATCTGCCAATGGATGACAAATATATTACAAAAAATATTCCTGTAAATATTACGTTATTTCCTGATATTCCGATCACTGTAATGAATTATCATGCTTTATCTCTCTCACTCTCTCTCTATTTATCTATCTATATAGTATATATATATATATACACACAGTTGAACCCCGAGTTTCGGCCATAATTCATTCCAGGAGCTAGGTGTAAACTCGAAGCGGCCGAAAGTCGAAGCAATATTTCCCATAAGAAATAATGTAAATACAATTAATCCGTTCCACCCAATAATATTCACAATTTTTTTTTTTTTTTAGAATGAATACTATAGATTTACATACAGAAAACAATAAGAAATAAATATAAAGCACTAATTTTAATGGATAAATGAACATTTAAATCAGTTTTACCTTCATTGAAGACTGTTGTTGGCATATGAGAGAGGCAGGAGAGTTTGTTTGGAGGCAGGACAAGTTAGTCCTTCAATATGACACTAATATCAACTCTACGGCTTATTTATCTAGCACAATTGATCTAATATGACATAATAAACAATATTTATAACATAGAAACATAATATATACTCTAGAATGAATAAAATATGTCATATGTCTCTCTCCCTAACCGACGAGTGTTGTTTGTTGTTGGGTGTATAAGGGCCACTGAAAGATATGCCCTATATAATGGTGAGTTTCATGTTGTCCTTTTCCTATAAATTAATCACTTAACTTACTTGCTACACTGTTAATGCTACACTTTATCGCTGGCTGGTGCTGTACCCTTTATCGACTCGTGCTGCTTTAGTATCGTACATATCGTAGTATCTTCCTCCGTGGGGGATTTTCTCCTTTCCCTTTTCCCCCGGGGACCATTAACTGTCCTGCAGAGCTCCTCTGTTGCATTGTTCTTAAAGTCTATGACTACTACTACTACTACCATTTCTATGCTAATACCTCGTTGACGCTTTTCACTACTACTACTATTTCTACCTTCTTATATGTACTTCTACCACTGCTGCATTAGTAATATTACTACTACTTCCTTCCATTCTAACACTCTCTTCTTCTTTCCCATCTCATATATATTCTGGCACCATTCCCTTCTCGCTTCTCTTTGTGACATGTTAAAGGTTCAAGTCAGACTGAGACGTCGCCACAAGTGTCAGTCTCGTAAGTGCGGTATTTTTGTGAAGGCTCTGGTATGTTTAATCGTTGGCCTCGAAGGATCTTTTAATGTTAAAGCCAGACATAGTATTCTCGCTCTTAAAGCATACATTATAGGCCTGCTTGTTAGCCCCCCTCCTGCCACCCAGCTCTGATATATACTCCCACTAAGTAAAGATAGGCAGAGACAGACGTGCAGTTGCTCATTTACTAGAGAACATTTCCACTTGAACAATAAGCAGCCAAAAAATGAGGACGTTTTTCCTTATTACGTCTATCTGATGCAGCCAACGATTTACCTCCTACATGGGAATGGCACAAATATCCACAATTAAAAACACTGAACAAGAATATAAGTTGATTCTCCACTGTTATCAGAACTTATTACTTTTACACTTACCGTCACAACTTGTGCAACTTTTGTCTGTACCACATCTCAAATTGTTATTGGCGTTTGCAGGGCAGACTTTACTGTCAATGCAGATGTCAGGAAAATTAAGGTTAGCACTGCAGACGGCCAGAGCTATAGTGCAGCACTTGCAACCTCTGTTCTGGCAGCCTCCCACCTCACGTTCCATGGAGAGGCAGGACACTCTACATCTTCCATTGCCGTTATCACAGAAGTCTTCTTCACCACAGGCTAATAAAAACATATTCAATGCATTAGATATTTCATCATATTTCCTGGTTACAATGCGGTTATAAAAAACATAAGGATGATATAAGATAATTGGTCAGTTTTGCAAAAGACTACACAGTGATAAAGAAAACATTAAGGGGAAAAGAGAAAACCATTCTTAGGAATGACAAATAAATGAAATCAATATGGTATATTACAAGTAATCTTTACTGGTAAGGCCATGATTCTGGATCAATTGTTGTTTGGGTAACATATATTGAATCATATCAACTAAAAGTGCTCACCTCTAGTCAAGAATATTTAACTACTTAAAAAAGAAATTAATAAGAAACGTCAGTGTATATACAATGGAAATTATACACCAATTCTGAATAAATGATTCATCTTGTAGAAATAATTACTGTGACTTTTGACTTTTCTGCTTTCATGAGACGGGACATTATTATTATTTTTAAGTTCATTGTAAACTTAAGTGGATCATATTCCCTTCCTTTACAAAAAATAAAAACATCGGCAGTTAATTGATTCCTTTATTGCGCAGGAATAACCTGAGTGTCTACTAAAATTATGTTAGATATGGCGCCATGAAATCAAACAACAGGGAGCTACCTACTTCTCATCTGACCAATAAGAAGGATTCTAGGAGGTACGTTATCCACCACACGGCCGACTGTTCTGCCATAACACTGACTGGGCGAGCAACAAGTAAACACTTTGTAACCAGAGTCTGCTTGGCCAATTTTGCCAATCGTTAAGTTCACATATATCAACTTTTTTCACCTTTCCAAAATGGTGGTAAGTTTCTGAATGTGTTTTCAGTGCAAAATTTAAATGTGACCATTATGATATCAATATGACGTATGCCATGTTCGTAAACTAACTCAAGTGCTTTCCGCTGAAATATTTAATATCGTCGCAGCCATGAACATAAATACATCACATTCACTAGAAATGTGCAGTTAATTGTGATTTCCCACTGTTGATATTGTGTTCTTTTGTCTTTTCAGACGTCAGAAAAGTTTCAAAAGAACAAATGACTACTGGAACACTGATTATGCAGTCATTGATCATGATCATATATATATATATATATATATATATATATATATATATATATATATATATATATATATATACAGTGGACCCCGAGTTTCGTAAAACTTCACTCCTGAAGTCTGCTCAAGTGCCATTACCGAACGAATTTACTCCCTTAAGGAAAAATTTCACGTAGGTTAGTCTATTTCAGACCCCCAAAAATACACTTCCACAAGAACTTACAAAATTATACTTACATAATTGCACGATTTCCGGGGTATTCGTTAACCGAGGGTCCACTGAATTTTTATATATATATATATATATATATATATATATATATATATATATATATATATATATATATATATATATATATATATATATATATATATATATATATATATATATATATATATATATATATATATATATATATATGTCGTGCCGATTAGGTAAAACTTGCGATTTTGGCTTAAATAGCAACGCTCACCTTGCCATATAAGACAAGTGAAAATTTGTGTATGCAATAATTTCGCCAAAATCATTCTGAACATAACGAAAAAAATATATTTCATTGTGTTTGTTTATTATTAAAATAATGTTAACGTATCTAAAATATATTTAGTTGGGTTAGGCTAAATTAAATTGCGCTTGTTGTAATAAGGTTAGGTAGGTTTTCAAAGTTTCTCTTGGTACAAAATTATAAATTCTTACATTAACATAAATGAAAAAAATATATCTTTAAACGTATAAGATAAAATGTTAGAAAGGACTTAATTTTAGATGAGTTCTTGCTAATTGACCAGTTTTACCTAATCGGCACGACATATATATATATATATATATATATATATAATTTTTTTTTTTTCAACAAGTCGGCCGTCTCCCACCGAGGCAGGGTGACCCAAAAAGAAAGAAAATCCCCAAAAAGAAAATACTTTCATCATTATTCAACACTTTCACCACACTCATACATAATCACTGTCTTTGCAGAGGAGCTCAGATACGACAGCTGAGAATAGTCCCTCCCAGCTGTCACTATCTCAGACCCCTCCTTTAAAGTGCAGGCATTGTACTTCCCATTTCCAGGACTCAAGTCCAACTAAATCAATTAACTGGTTTCCTGAATCCCTTCACAAAATGTTACCCTGCTCACACTCCAACAGATCGTCATGTCCCAAAAACCATTCGTCTCCATTCACTCCTATCTAACACGCTCACACATGCTTGCTGGAAGTCCAAGCCCCTCGCCCACAAAACCTCCTTTACCCCTTCCCTCCAACCTTTTCTAGGACGACCCCTACCCCGCCTTCCTTCCCCTACAGATTTATACGCTCTCCAAGTCATTCTACTTTGATCCATTCTCTCTAAATGACCAAACCACCTCAACAACCCCTCTTCAGCCCTCTGACAAATACTTTTAGTAACTCCACACCTTCTCCTAATTTCCACATTCCGAATTTTCTGCATAATATTTACACCACACATTGCCCTTATACAGGACATCTCCACTGCCTCCAGCCTCCTCCTCGCTGCAGCATTTGCAACCCATGCTTCACACCCATATAAGAGTGTTGGTACCACTATACTTTCGTACATTCCCTTCTTTGCCTCCATGGATAAAGTTTTTTGTCTCCACAGATACCTCAATGCACCACTCACCTTTTTTCCTTCATCAATTCTATGGTTAACCTCATCCTTCATAAACCCATCCGCTGACACGTCAACTCCCAAATATCTGAAAACATTTACTTCTTCCATAATCCCTCTCTCCAATGTGATATCCAATTTTTCTTTATTTAAATCATTTGATACCCTCATCACCTTACTCCTATCTATGTTCACTTTTAACTTTCTACCTTTACACACTCTCCCAAACTCGTCCACTAACCTTTGCAACTTTTCTTTAGAATCTCCCATAAGCACAGTATCATCAGCAAAAAGTAACTGTGTCAACTCCTATTTTGTATTTAATTCTCCATAATTTAATCCCACCCCTCTCCCCAACACAGTAGCATTTACTTCTTTTACAACCCCATCTATAAATATATAAAAAACAACCATGGTGACATTACACATCCCTGTCTAAGACCTACTTTTACCGGGAAGTAATCTCCTCTCTCTACACACCTAACCTGAGCCTCACTATCCTCATAAAAACTCTTTACAGCCTTCAGTAACTTACTACCTATTCCATACACTTGCAACATTTGCCACATTGCTCCCCTATCCACTCTATCATATGCCTTTTCTAAATCCATAAATGCAATAAAAACTTCTCTACCTTTATCTAAATACTGTTCACATATATGCTTCACTGTAAACACTTGATCTACACATCCCCTACCCACTCTAAAGCCTCCTTGCTCATCTGCAATCCTGCTCTCTGTCTTACCTCTAATTCTTTCAATAATAACCCTGCTATACACTTTACCTGGTATACTCAGTAAACTTATTCCCCTATAATTTTTACACTCTCTTTTATCCCCCTTCCCTTTCTATAAAGGAACTATACATGCTCTCTGCCAATCCCTAGGTACCTTCCCCTCTTTCATACATTTATTAAACAAAAATACCAACCACTCCAGCACTATATCCCCCCCTGCTTTTAACATTTGTGTCATGATCCCGTCAGTTCCAGCTGCTTTACCCCCTTTCATTCTACGTAATGCCTCACGCACCTCCCCTACACTCACATCCTGCTCTTCTTCACTCCTAAACGATGTTGTACCTCCCTGGCCAGTACATGAAATTACCGCCTCCCTTTTTTCATCGACATTTAAAAGTTCCTCAAAATATTCCCGCCATCTACCCAATTCCTCCAGCTCCCCATCTACTAACTCCCCTACTCTGTTTTTAACTGACAAATCCATTTGTTCCCTAGGCTTTCTTACCTTGTTTATCTCACTCCAAAAATTTTTCTTGTTTTCAGCAAAATTTCTTGACAGAGTGTCTCCCATTCTTTCATCCGCTCTTCGTTTGCACTCTCTCACCACTCTCTTCACCTTTCTTTTACTCTCCATATACTCTGCTCTTCTTTTAACACTTATGTTTTGTAAAAACCTCTCATAAGCTACCTTTTTCTCTTTTATCACACACTTTACTTCTTCATTCCACCACTCACTCCTCTTTCCTCCTGCACCCACCCTCCTATAGCCACAAACTTCTACCCCACATTCTAATACTGCATTTTTAAAACTATCCCAGCTCTCTTCAACCCCCCCACTACTCATACTTGCACTATCCCACCTTTCTGCCAATAGTTGCTTATATCTCACCCTAACTTCCTCCTCCCTTAGTTTATACACTTTTACCTCTCTCTTACTTGCTGTTGCCATTTTCTTTTTGTCCCATCTACCTTTTACTCTAACTGTAGCTACAACCAAATTGTTGCCCCTCTATAAACATGTACATCCTGAAGCCTACCCATCAACCTTTTATCCACCAATACATCATCCAACAAACTACTTTCCTTACGTGCTATATCATACCTTGTATATTTATTTATCCTCTTTTTCATAAAATATGTATTACTTATTACCAAACCTCTTTCCACACATAGCTCAATTAATGGTTCCCCATTTACATTTACCCCTGGCACCCCAAATTTACCTACTACTCCCTCCACAACATTTTTACCCCCTTTAGCATTAAGATCCCCAACCACAATTACTCTCTCACTTGGTTCAAAACTCCCCACACACTCACTCAACATTTCCCAAAATCTCTCTCTCTCCTCTACACTTCTCTCTTCTCCAGGTGCATAAACAGTTACTATAACCCACTTTTCACATCCAACCTTTATTTTACTCCACATAATCCTTGAATTTATACATTTATATTCCTTCTTTACCTGCCATAACTGATTATTCAACATTATTGCCACTCCTTCTTTAGCTCTAACTCTATTTGAAACCCATGACCTAATCCCATTTATTTCTCCCCACTGAAACTCTCCTACCCCCTTCAGCTTTGTCTCACTTAAAGCCAGGACATCCAGCTTCTTTTCATTCATAACATCTACAATCATCTCTTTCTTATCATTCGCACAACATCCACGCACATTCAAACATCCCACTTTGACGGTTTTCTTCTTTTTCTTTTAGTAAGCTATACAGGAAAAGGGGTTACTAGCCCATTGTTCCCGGCATTTTAGTTGACTTTTACAACACGCATGGCTTACGGAGGAAAGATTCTTATTCCATTTCCCCATGGATATGAAAGGAAAAGCAATAAGAACAAGAACTATTAAGATAAAATCAAAGAAAACTCAGATGAGTGTGTATACATAAACGTGTACATGTTTGCGTAGTGTGACCTAAGTGTAAGTAGAAGTAGCAAGACGTACCTGAAATCTTGCATGTTTATGAGACAGAAAAAAGACACCAGCAATCCTACCATCATGTAAAACAGTTTCAGGTTTCTGTTTCACACTCACCTGGCAGGATGGTAGTACCTCCCTGGGTGGTTGCTGTCTACCAACCTACTACCTTAATATATATATATATATATATATATATATATATATATATATATATATATATATATATATATATATATATATATATATATATATATATATATATATATATATATATATATATATATATATATATATATATATATATTATATATATATATATATAAGTCGAGTCGAATAGGTAAAATTGGTCAATTAGCAAGAGCTCATTTAAAATTAAGTATTTTCCCAAATTTTCTCTGATACGTTTATAGATATATATTTTTCATTTATGTTATTAAAAAAATATTAATTTGATATCAAGAGAACCTTAGAAAACTTACCTAACCTTACTATAAAAAGCGCAATTAAATGTTTTGATCCCATCTACTAAATTCACTGTGGAGAAAGTAGTGGAATCTAAACTCCTTTTCATAGATGTGTTGATACACCGTGTTAATAGAAATTTCTAGTTTGCAGTATATATAAGAAGGCCACTAAGCCTTATACTGTCGAGACCCCAGATCAAAACCTCTCTCTCAGTGTTGAAAAATTTAAAAAAAAAAAAATCTTATGAAATGATAGAGAATCTTTACTCGATGGTAATGGCACCAAAAGGACGAAATTTGATAGAAAACTTATGGAATTATGCTCTCGTGAAGTTAGCGGTCTCGGCGATATTCACGCATCGGCGATTCTGTGTGCAGCATATGATCATATGGCAGCGGAGTGTCCTCGGAGGGTACAACAACGTGCATTGTCTCAGGTGGACAGTGATCTACTGGGAGAGGCGGGTGCTGAGAAGTTAAAAGGAGGACCTGCTCATGGTGCGAAGAAATGGAGTGAAATTGTGGAGAATAGTATGGATACTTGTCGAACACTACCTGTGGAGGCATTGGTGGATCAACCACAGGTGACAGTGGTGGAGGACATTCCAGAGGTGGTTAGCCCATGCCTGTCTTTGGGGGAACTGGGGCATCTGTTGGATGAGGCCTTGCCGGTGCTTAGTGAGGCAGGTAGCCCTGTGACTAAGGAGAGTATGAGGTGTGAGGAAGCGATGGGTGCTGGTGAAAATGATGTTAACGAGAAGGTGAGTGTGATTGTCAGAGTGGATGTGCATGAGTGTGCAAAAGGTCAAGAAGATGATAGTGATAATGGTATGGAAATTGCGAGTGAATCAAGGAAAAGGTCTGTAGCCTCTTCGGAAGGGGAGGACATTTCAACACCAGCACAGAGGTCTTGTAAAAAACCCTTGTTGGTTGCATCACAGACAGGAAAAGGAGGGGTTGCCTTTAATTAAAGAACGAGTAAAAGGGGTAAAGGGAGGGAAGTATGGGGCTAGAGTAGGGGAACAGAGAACCCCTGTGGTGACGCAACAACAAAGAACAAGAGGCAAACCCACAATAGTCATCTAGTGTATGCTTTACGGGGACTGCATGGAATGGTGGTTGTGGGGGATGGGATTGGAACTGTATCATTAGGGGTAAGGATGCAGAACCTCGGGGAGCTGGATGTGTATTGGGAGTATTGAGAGACATGTTGAATGGAGTGGGTTTAAAGGATGTAGTGAGGGGAGGAGGGCTGGTGGAGAATACTTTCTTTAGACGAGATTATGCTGCTAGACTGGATAGGATACATACAACAGATATGGTTAGGGTAGTGGGGATTAATATCATAGATGTGGGGTTTTCGGATCATAGAGGAGTTATGGTGGATGCAACATGGGAAGGAGTGGTAAAATGGTTTAAGGGGTATTGGAAATTAAATGGTAAATTGTTGCATGTGGAGGGCCAACAAGAATCTTTTGTACATTGGTGGAGGGAGATTTGGGGACAGGGGAAAAAACTGAGGGAAGATAGTGAGGCTTTTTTGAATTGGTGGGAAAAGGCAGCTAAAGAAGGAATTCAAGGGTTTTATAGGAGGTTGGGCAGGGAGGAGGTGTGCTGGTCTTATGGGTTGCAGAAATACGTGGAGGAATTATTGCGTGAGTGTTATGGGAGACTAGGAACATCTGCTTTGAAGGAAATTCGGGTTTTAAAGGATAAGTTGCGTAGTATTCAGAATGAGCGTTTTGATGCGTGTCATATGCAAGCAGGGATAGATGATGTTTTATGGGGAAATAGACCGTCAAAATATGTGTTAAATAAGTGCAGGAAAAAAAGGGAGGGGATGACAATTTCATGTGTGGAAGTAGGGGAAGATATGGGTGGATATGTGACAGGGCATAGATTATGTACTACAGAGGCCATAAGTATATATGCAGATAAATGGTTTAAGAAGTATTGGGGTTGTGGATGGATGAGTGAGCGCGAGAGGGACATTGTATTGGAAGGGATAGTGAACAGGGTGTGGGATGGTGATAGAGAAAGTATGGAAGTACCTGTTAGTGAAGAGGAAGTATGGGAGGCTGTGAATGGTTTAAGTGAAGGAAAGGCACCAGGGATAGATGATATAATTAATGAATTTTATAAGGTACATTGGGGGCTCTCAAGGAATGCTTAGTTTCATTGTTCAATATAATGAAAGGGGAGGGTCGTATAGGGATAGGTCAAGGTACTGGGGTGGTGGTTTTAGTCCAGAAAAGAGGTAAAAAGGAAACCCTGGATAACTTTCGGCCATTGGCGTTAATGAATGCTGATTACAAAATTTTTGCTAAGTTACTGGCAAATAGATTGAAAAAAGTATTGGGTGGGGTCATAGAGAAGGGGCAGTGTGGAATCCCGGGGAGAACCATGATACAAGGACATGAAAGCATTAGAGAATTTATAGAGGATGGGACTGAGGGAGGGGTCTTAGCAATTGATTGGCAAAGAGAGTATGACAGTGTTGAAAGAGGGACGTTGTATGATATCATGAGGAGACAGGGTTTTGGAGAGGATGTAGTGGGATGGGTAGAGACTGTGTATAGGGAGGCAGGTGTGAAAGTACGTGTGAATGGTAGAATGGGAGACAGGATAAGTATGGACAGAGGTTTGCGACAGGGATGTCCACTCTCACAGTGTTTATTTGCGTATATGCAGGATCCATTCAATAGACTGGTAGGGTTGGGAATATAGAGCGAGAAAAATGATCATACATTACATAGAGGTGGGGTGCAAAAAATCATAGGGTATGTGGATGACACGACTGTGCTTGTAAGTAGTGAGGAGGGTTTATGTACTGTGGGACGTATAATTGAAGTGTTTGGCTGGGCTACTTGTATGAGAGTGAATTGTGTCAAATCAAAGTTATTGGAGGTGGGTGGCTGGGTTGGGGGGATGGGGAAAAGGCATGGGTGGCTGATGGTTGATGAAATTCAGATATGTGGAGTAACATATTTAAATACTGTAAGTGATTCCCGTAGAGTTAATTCAGAGAAAGTGGGGCAAAAAGCATTAAGTAAGATAAAAGGGTGGAGGCCGGGAGATCTTACGTTGCAACAAAGGGTAGTGGCGGTCAACACACTTGTGTATAGTAAACTTTGGCAAGTAGCAGTCGTTTTTCCATTGTTGCAATCAGATATTAGAAGACTTGAGGTGAGAGTAATGAGATATATTTGGGCGTATGGTCGGCGGTGGCTGAGGAAGGCAATAGTTAGGAACAGGGTGGATAAGGGAGGCCTGGGGCTGATTGGGTTGGAGAGACGATTATTCAGTTTGTATGTTAAAAGATGTGTTTTACGTTGGGGAGGAATGGCAGAGGGAAGAGTAGGTATGATGGCATGAGATCTGGTTAGATGGTGGGAAGGGAGGGATTTACGGCTGGGTTGGGATATTTTGCGGCAGATGATGGTAGTGAAGAATTCTCATAGATGGACTGCAAGTGAGATTGAAATAATGGGATGGGGTAGCAATGTTATCGAGGGTGTGAGTGAATATCCTATGTATGATTGGCCTCATATTTGGAAAGGGTTTAAATGTTTAAAGTTGAGATGATCGAGGGATAGGGAATTAATGTATAGGTTTTTGCATGGGGTGGTCGCATCAAAGGAGGTTTTATTCATAATGGGCATCATAAGAGATGGAAGATGTGAAAGGTGTGGTTATCAGGAAACTGGAATGCATGTGATTTATTTTTGTGAAAGTTTAGGGCCGGTGAGGGAATGATGGGTGGTGTTTTGTGAAAGATAGGGGGGGGGGAAGGAATAGGGGTCTTACGGGCTATAAGTTTGGATTTGGGTGGAGTTGGGCAGAGCACGAGAAGGGCTTTAATGTATGTAATGGTTTATTTTGTGTGTGAGTCTTGGCGGGTAAGAGACGTGGAGGCACGAGATCGCATTAGAGCAATAGCTGCGAATATGCTTAGGACTAGAAATAGGAATAGGTGGGTCTATGGGAGAAGATATGAAGAATTGTTCTCTAGTGAGTATAGAGACATGAATTTGCAGGTGTTATTGGGGGGGTGAGTGGGATGCAGGAAATGGCTTGACACCTGGAGGGGCGGGGATTTCTTCATGTTTAAGTGTAATGTCAGTGGGAGGATTATTGTGGGAGGGGAAGTAAAGAGCAAGGTAATGTGTGTGTGTGCAAGTAATTGAGTGGGGGGGTTAAACAGGGGTGGGTAAGAATAGGGGGAGTGAGTATGGGGTTGACGGTTGATGCTTTGATGTATTGAGGGGTTGACTTCATGGACAATAGGACAGAATTAGATGAGTGCGTCGGGAATGCATGGACTTAGTAGAATGTTGTGACTGACTTAAAGACTAATAAATCATGTGAAATTTGTGGGTTTGCCTTGTATTGTGGCCGCTGAGGTGGCAAATGAAGTGGTGTTGTGCACAGTTCCCAAAATAAAAGGAATTTTAAGTTTAATATTGGTCAGTGTCGTGCAAGCAAAAGTTGGTCATTATTGTGGTAAAATGGATTGCAAGATGGTGAGAATGAGGAGTGAATGGTGAGTTGGTGAATGGTGGTTGGTTTTGGAAATGAGCTAGAGTCTGGAGCTCAAGTAACATGGATACATCCATTAAGATTGTAGTACTGTTGTATGTTATCTTATATTATTAATATGCAGTACTGATATGTGTAATTTTTCTACTTTCAAGAGAAAGTCAGTAGTGTTTGAGAGTTGAAACAACGCTAGTCAGAATTTATGGAATTCAAACTATGACTTATTGAATAGTTATGAGTATATTACTTGTACTTACATGAGCATTTACATGTAATAATTAGGACAGCATTTTCAAGTAGACAGTATAAATGGATGTTAGTAATGTCATAGGTATGTATAAAAACTATTTACCCGATGGGGTACATTTATTTTGCAATTATAGGCTGACTGTTAGTTTTAATTTGTTTACAACTTAAAGTTTTCTATGTTGCTAAGTTGGAGTTTAGGATGATCTTATGTAAATTAGTTCATTGATAAGCAGCTGGATATAGTTTCACCTTATGTTTGAAGTGAGATAATACAATTTTGAGGATAATAATATATATAATGTACTTTAATTATAATTATGTTCACTTGTGGTATAGTAATAACGTGATATGATGAATATGTGACTTAAAAAATTGTATTTTTTTAAATAATAAAAAAAAAACTCCTAATGAAAAGCCTAGAGCAACCTTTCAGCTCTTCCCTGACGGAGTCATAGAGCCTAGGTCTATGATTGTGGCATAGTCACTTGGGCATTGATGGCGACATAGTCCCTTGGGTACTGATTGTGTCAGTCTCTAGAGCACTGGCAGTGTAACACAGTCCCTAGGGAAGTAACGGTGACATAGACTCTAGAGCACTGACTGTGACATAGTCCCTAGAGCACTGGCGGTGACATAGTCCCTAGAGCACTGACGGTGACATAGTCCCTTTTGTGAACTGTTTGGTGGGTAATTAAGTACAGTTGCTACTGAGTATGAACATGTACTTTGGGTGTGTAATTGCATACATGGAATAGCGAGCAAGTGTATACAGGAGTAGTGACTACTCTAGTACAGTAGATATTGAGTACTTGTGCACACTAGGTTGTGGGCACTAGTGTACAGAGTACTATTTTTTGTTCATTGGGTACTGGATACTTCCAGACACTGGGTATTGGGCCTTGTATACACGGTGTTATGAATTATTGTGTACACTTGGTCGTGAGTAATTGTGTACACGGATTATTGAGTACTTTTGTACATCAACTAGTGAGATCATGTGTACACCCTTGATACCAGAGGTAGTAAGTACTTCTGTACACCAGGAAATTATAACGAGAAAAACATAGTACTTTAGAGGAATTTCTCTTAGTGAGTTAGTTCAGACTCTCAGGTAAGGACCCACTAGGGTTGAGGGGGAAGTGGGGACAGAAGAAGAATAGCCGGTGAGAGGAAGAGCTGAAGTAGAAGAGAAAGAGTCAGGACTAAACTCAACAGTCTAACTACTTGGATGGATATAGGAATTTCTCTGGAACAACAACACTCCTTAAGGTTTTGCTCAATTTAATTTTTGTTATGAAATCATTCATTTTATGCAATATAATAATAATAATAATAATAATAATAATAATAATAATAATAATAATAATAATAATAATAATAATTAAATAAGGAAAGGTAACTACTTACTGTTACAGCAAATACAGTGATGTTCCTCACAGGAGAAACCATCAATGTGTTTAAAGCAGAGTCTAGGGTCCCGGCACTCCCCAGGACAACTATTAATGTTACTGCAGGTGACCAGACGTGAAGTGCAACACTTGCAGTCACCTTCCTCGCAGCCTCTATGCAACTCAAGCTCCTCTGTTGCACACCTCTCCTTGCATACTCCATGTCCGTCATCACAGAAAGGTTGAGCATTGCACTCTGAGGAAAAAGACATTGCATGACTCACCTGACATTGAGTTAGACAGGCATTACTATACACTTCATAACTCAGCCTATAAAGAGTACTAGTACATATAACTTTAACACAATCCATTAACCTATGCAAATACTTCTGTCACTTCTACTTGATTAATAGTAGTGCTAATCAGTGCGTTGTATGGTCAAGTATCTCCATTTATGTACAAGCATATGCATACACAAACATCTGAGTTTTTTCTTTCTTAATATTTCTTAATCCTCTTTATTTCCATTTATGTAAATGACAAAGTGGAAAAGAATTCCTCCTCCGAAAGCCATGCATTTCAAAAGAGACTAAAACACTGGGAGCAAGGGGTTGTAACTCCTCCTGAATAAATTACCAAATTTAAAAAGAAAAACTTTCGTTTTTGGTCAAACTACCTCTGTGGCACACGGTAGGTTCATTTAATATATATATATATATATATATATATATATATATATATATATATATATATATATATATATATATATATATATATATATATATATATGTCGTGCCGATTAGGTAAAACTGGTCAATTAGCAAGAACTCCTCTAAAATTAAGTCCTTTCTAAAATTTTCTCTTATACGTTTAAAGATATATTTTTTTCATTTATGTTAATGTAAGAATTTATAATTTTGTACCAAGAGAAACTTTGAAAACCTACCTAACCTTATTACAACAAGCGCAATTTAATTTAGCCTAACCCAACTAAATATATTTTAGATACGTTAACATTATTTTAATAATAAACAAACACAATTAAATATATTTTTTTCGTTATGTTCAGAATGATTTTGGCGAAATTATTGCTTACACAAATTTTCACTTGTCTTATATGGCAAGGTGAGCGTTGCTATTTAAGCCAAAATCGCAAGTTTTACCTAATCGGCACGACATATATATATATATAGAGAGAGAGAGAAAGATCGCAGTCAGCAGGACTCGATACTGCTTATGGGATGGACAAGATTCCCAGGCAGTGTTCTGGACCACTCGGCCACACAGAGCTGCCTGGGAATCTTGTCCGTCCCATAAGCAGTATAGAGTCCTGCTGACTCGATCTTCTTCTACTCTCTGTCATTATATATATATGTCGTGCCGATTAGGTAAAACTTGCGATTTTGGCTTAAATAGCAACGCTCACCTCTATATAAGACAAGCGAAAAATTGTGTATTCAATAATTTCGCAAATATCATTCTGAACCTAACGAAAAAATATATTTCATTGTGTTTGTTTATTATTAAATTATTGTTAACGTATCAAAATATATTTAGTTCGATAAGGCTAAATTAAATTACGCTTCTTATAATAAGGTTAGGTAAGTTTTCTAATATTCCTTTGGTACAAAATTAAAAATATTTACAATAACATAAATGAAAAAATATATCTTCAAACGTATAGAGAAAATTTTAGAAAAGACTTAATTTTAGATAATTCTTGTTAATTGACCAGTTTTACTAGGCAAATATATATATATATATATATATATATATATATATATATATATATATATATATATATATATATATATATATATATATATATATATATGCAAAAGATCACAGTAAACAGGTCATATCAAAATATGCAAGACAACCACTATGAAAAAATAGAGGAATTGTACCATATTATGTAATAAAATATACCTATTGGTAAAAAAAAAAAAAAAAAAGATGGGGTGGTAGGGAAGTGGAATATTCAAATGGCATCAGGAAGAAATCCTAATTTTCTTCCTTGAAGCCTTTATCCACTTCTCCGAGGCTATGGGTCCACAATTTGTACCAGAGGTGGACCCCATCCTATATATATATATATATATATATATATATATATATATATATATATATATATATATATATATATATATATATATATATATATATATATATATATATATATATATATATATATATATATATATATATATAGCAAGAAAACCACTATGAAAAATAGAAGAATTCCAAGCGCTTTCGTGACTACTCACATTATCAAGGAACTATAACAGGAAACATGACAAGAAGGGCTATATAAGGGCGAGACTACACCTCACAGTCACATCACACTAACAAAGACTACACCTCACAGTAGCGTAACATCTCACGACTCTGTGAAGAGGAACATAAGAAAGGACCTGAAACTCTTCCCAAGAATTTCTTTTGGTTTATATAAATTGGATTCATTTATAATTAATAAAATTTGGGAAGAATTTAATGATAAATTGGACTAATCTTAATTCTTGGGAAGAGTTTCAGGTCCTTTCTTATGTTCCTCTTCACAGAAGTCGTGAATGTTACGCTACTGTGAGTGAGTCTGTTAGTGTGATGTGACTTGAGTAGCTCGCCCTATATAAGCCCTTCTTGTCATGTTTCCTGTTATAGTTCCTTGATAATGTGAGTAGTCGAAGCGCTGAATTCTTCTATTTTCATAGTGGTTTTCTTGCATATTTTGATATCACCTGTTTACTGGTATCTTTTTGCATATATATATATATAGACAACCACTATGAAAAAATAGAGGAATTTCAAGCGCTTTCGTGACTACTCACATTATCAAGGAACTTGATAATGTGAGTAGTCACGATGGGGTCCACCTCTGGTACAAATTGTGGGACCCATAGCCTCGGAGAAGTGGATAAAAAGGCTTCAAGGAAGAAAATTTGGATTTCTTCCTGATGCCATTGAATATTCCACTTCCCTACCACCCATCTTTTTATTTTTTTACCAATAGGTATATTTTATTACATAATATGGTACAAAAGATTTAAGAGATACATTGTTGATATAAAGATGGCATATACAGTACACGAGGTGTGAGAGATACATGTCTAGTACATATTGTTACATGTTTGTCACTGATTATAATGCGAAAATTTCATCCAGCTCTTCCTAGCTGTGGCGCGTGCCCAGAATACAGCATGCATTACCCTTCTGAACAACAGCGCTGAGTCGCTGGAACAGAAAACTAGCTGCCCTGGGATCCCTAGTTACCCTGTTGAGTCTTTTGCCCAGCTCCTTGAGGAACTTAGATGCTCTGTTTCCCCATGAGAAAGGGTCTCTGAGCCTATGGGAACAAACATATAATGATGGGCAAGTTCTCCATATTTTCTCGACTTCTGGGACTCCCTGAAGGTGGCAGCTGCCCCTCCTTCCTCCCTGGTGTATTGCAGATAGGTATCAGCTAAGGTAGATGCACATGTGTAGTCCCACACCACCTGCTTGCCGTCTGTCCAGGCTTGAAGGGTGATACCATCTGGACGCTTTTGGCTGCCATCAGATCTGCATATTTGGGGTGGTTCCCTTAAAGCTGGGCATCCGGCTGTTGTGAGGCTCCTCTTGATAATGTTATTAACCTCTTCATGTCTTGCAATCTTTCCCTCGGATTTACGACACACAAGACCATGGTACCCGAATCGGTCTGCTGCTTCACTGCCACAAATACAAATACTGGTGGCAAGTCGAAGGGCAACACCAATGCGGATGGTCTGTGGGTCGAGGCGTGTGACAAGGCTGGAGTTGGGAACAACCAAAAGAAAGTCCCCTTCATTATGAGCTCTCACTGCACACACACAATATATATATATATATATATATATATATATATATATATATATATATATATATATATATATATATATATATATATATATATATATATATATATGTCGTGCCGATTAGGTAAAACTTGCGATTTTGGCTTAAATAGCAACGCTCACCTTGCCATATAAGACAAGTGAAAATTTGTGTATGCAATAATTTCGCCAAAATCATTCTGAACATAACGAAAAAATATATTTCATTGTGTTTGTTTATTATTAAATTAATGTTAACGTATCTAAAATATATTTAGTTGGGTTAGGCTAAATTAAATTGTGCTTGTTGTAATAAGGTTAGGTAGGTTTTCAAAGTTTCTCTTGGTACAAAATAACAAATTCTAACATTAACATAAATGAAAAAATATATCTTTAAACGTGTAAGAGAAAATTTTAGAAAGGACTTAATTTTAGATGAGTTCTTGTAATTGACCAGTTTTACCTAATCGGCACGATATATATATATATATATATATATATATATATATATATATATATATATATATATATATATATATATATATGGGGTCGAAAATGTATGGGGTAGATTTAAAAATGTAGTGTTAGAGTGTTCAGCAGAAGTTTGTGGTTACAGGCGAGTGGGTGCGGGAGAGAAGAGGAGCGATTGGTGGAATGATGATGTAAAGAGAGTAGTAAGGGAGAAAAAGTTAGCATATGAGAGGCTTTTACAAAGTAGAAGTGATGCAAGGAGGGAAGAGTATATGGAGAGAAAAAGAGAGGTTAAAAGAGTGGTGAAGCAATGTAAAAAGAGAGCAGATGAGAGAGTGGGTGAGATGTTATCAGCAAATTTTGTTGAAAATAAGAACAAGTTTGGGAATGAGATTAATAAGTTGAGGAAGCCTAGAGAACAAATGGATTTGACAGTTAAAAATAGTAGGAGAGGAGAGTTATTAAATGGAGAGTTAGAGGTATCGGGAAGATGGAGAGAATATTTTGAGGAGTTGTTAAATGTTGATGAAGACAGGGAAGCTGTGATTTCGTGTGTAGGGCAAGGAGGAATAACATCTTGTAGGAGTGTGGAAGAGCCAGTTGTGGATGTAGGGAAGTTCGTGAGGCAGTGGGTAGAATGAAAGGGGTAAGGCAGCTGGGATTGATGGGATAAAGATAGAAATGTTAAAAGCAGGTGGGGATATAATTTTGGAGTGGTTGGTGCTATTATTTAATAAATGTATGGAAGAGGGTAAGGTACCTAGGGATTGGCAGAGAGCGTGTATTGTTCCTTTGTATAAAGGCAAAGGGGACAAAAGAGAGTGCAAAAATTATAGGGGAATAAGTCTGTTGAGTGTACCTGGTAAAGTGTATGGTAGAGTTATTATTGAAAGAATTAAGAGTAAAACAGAAAGCAGGATAGCAGATGAACAAGGGGCTTTAGGAAAGGTAGGGGTGTGTAGACCAAGTGTTTACAGTGAAACATATAGGTGAACAGTATTTGGATAAGGGTAAAGATGTTTTTGTGGCATTTATGGATTTGGAAAATGCGTATGATAGGGTAGATAGGGGGGCAATGTGGCAGATGTTGCAGGTGTATGGAATAGGAGGAAGGTTACTGAAAGCAGTGAAGAGTTTTTATGAGGATAGTGAGGCTCAGGTTAGAGTGTGTAGGAGGGAAGAGGACTATTTCCCAGTAAAAGTGGGCCTTAGACAAGGATGTGTGATGTCACCGTGGTTGTTCAATATATTTATAGATGGGGTTGTAAGAGAAGTGAATGCGAGGGTCTTGGCAAGAGGTGTTGGGCTAAAAGATAAAGAAGCAAATACAAAGTGGGAGTTGTCACAGTTGCTTTTTGCTGATGACACTGTGCTTTTGGGAGATTCTGAAGAGAAGTTGCAGAGGTTGGTGGATGAATTTGGTAGGGTGTGTAAAGAAGAAAATTGAAAGTGAATATAGGAAAGAGTAAGGTGATGAGGATAACAAAAGAATAGGTGACGAAAGATTGGATATCAGATTGGAGGGAGAGAGTATGGAGGAGGTGAATGTATTCAGATATTTGGGAGTGGACATGTCGGCGGATGGGTCTATGAAGGATGAGGTGAATCATAGAATTGATGAGGGAAAAGGGTGAGTGGAGCACTTCGGAGTCTGTGGAGACAAAGAACCTTGTCCATGGAAGTAAAGAGGGGAATGTATGAGAGTATAGTTATACCAACGCTCTTATATGGGTGTGAAGCATGGGTGATGAATGTTGCAACGAGGAGAAGGCTGGAGGCAGTGGAGATGTCATGTCTGAGGTCAATGTGTGGTGTGAATATAATGCAGAGAATTCGGAGTTTGGAAATTAGGAGGAGGTGCGGGATTACCAAAACAATTGTCCAGAGAGCTGAGGAGGGGTTGTTGAGGTGGTTTGGACATGTAGAGAGAATGGAACGAGACAGAGTGACTTCGAGAGTGTATAAATCTGTAGTGGAGGGAAGGCGGGGTAGGGGTCGGCCTAGGAAAGGTTGGAGGGGGGTAAAGGAAGTTTTGTGTGCGAGGGGCTTGGACTTCCAGCAAGCATGTGTGAGCATATTTGATAGGAGTGAATGGAGGCATATGGTTTTAATACTTGACGTGCTGTTGGAGTGTGAGCAAAGTAACATTTATGAAGGGATTCAGGGAAACCGGCAGGCCGGACTTGAGTTCTGGAGATGGGAAGTACAGTGCCGGCACTCTGAAGGAGGGGTGTTAATGTTGCAGTTTTATAACTGTAGTGTAAGCACCCTTCTGGCAAGACAGTGATGGAGTGAATGATGATGAAAGTTTTTCTTTTCGGGCCACCCTGCCTTGGTGGAATCGGCCGATGTGTTAAAAATATATATATATATATATATATATATATATATATATATATATATATATATATATATATATATATATATATATATATATATATATATATATATATATATATATATGCAAAAAGATCACAGTAAACAGGTGATATCAAAATATGCAAAACATAAGAACATAAGAAAGGAGGAACACTGCAGCAGGCCTGTTGGCCCATACTAGGCAGGTCCTTCACAATCCATCCCACTAACAGAATAATTGTTCAACCTAATTTTCAATTCTACTTAAGAAATAAGCTTTGAAGATTCTATTAACTCAAGTGCGAGTCCCACTCAAATCCAACCCCTCTCACTCATGAATTTATCCAACCTAAATTTGAAACTACCCAAGGTCATAGCTTCAATGACCCTACTAGGCAGACTGTTCCACTCATCAACTACCCTATTTCCAAACCAATATTTTCCTATATCCTTTCTAAATCTAAATTTATCCAATTTGAATCCATTATTGCGGGTTCTCTCTTGGAGAGATATCCACAAGACCTTATTTATATCCCCCTTATTAATACCCATCTTCCACTTATATACCTCGATCATGTCTCCCCTCATTCTTCGTCTTACAAGTGAATGTAATTTAAGGGTCTTCAATCTTTCTTCATACGGAAGATTTCTAATGCTATGAATTAACTTTGTCATTCGTCGCTGAATGTTTTCTAACGAATTTATATCCATTCTGTAAAATGGAGACCAGAACTGAGCTGCATAATCTAGGTGAGGCCTTACTAATGATGTATAAAGCTGTAATATAACCGCTGGACTTCTGTTGCTTACACTTCTTGATATAAATCCCAGTAATCTATTTGCTTTATTTCTTACGCTTAGGCATTGCTGACTTGGTTTGAGGTTGCTGCTTACCATAACCCCAGATCCTTTTCGCATTCTGTACGGCTGAGTTCAACATTATTAAGCTGGTAGGTGCTAGGTTA
>WNWK01025424.1:0-28589 GCA_009830355.1 Cherax destructor | reverse complement strand
TGGGGAAAAGGGTTAGAGGAGGGGGTCTGGTATGGGCCCTGTGATGGGGGAGGTGGTTTTCCAATGGCGATTGGAGGAGTGTTTGGAGAAGTTTCGTTCAGTTGCGTTTGTCATCTACGGTTAGGGTTACGGTGTATCGTTTTCTACATGGGATACTGGCATCAAGGGTTGTCTTGTTTAATATGGGGTTGGTGAGGGTGGGAACTTGCGAATAGTGTGGAGGAAGTGACATGGTATATCATGCGATTTATTTTTGTGATGAACTGAGTTGTCTGTGGTTATGGTTTAGTAGGGTGCTTCACTCCATGGGGGGTGGGGGGTTGATGACCTTGAGGGTTTTGAGCTTTGATATTGGGGGTGTTTGTAGCGACGTGAGGCGAGCAATATTGTATCTGGTGGCTGACTACATACACATTTCATGGTCCATGAGGGAGGTCAGGGTGACATTAGAATTAGAGCTATGGCGGCTAAAGTTTATAGGACGGCGATAAGGAATAGGGAGATATATGGGAGGGCGTGGGAGAAGGGGTTCCCAGCAGTATATAGGATCATGACGGTGGGGAAACTCTTAGGTTATAGGTGACTGAGGACCATGAGGGCTGGATTCTCTGGGTGTTTTGATTAAGAGTTCTTGTGGTGGATGCGAGGTTTTGTAAGTGTTGTGTAAGTGGATAGAGCTGTTGGTATGTTAGTTGGTTACACATGTTAAAGGTTCGGGGGAATATGGGAGACGGAAGACGATACTATTCACTCATGACGGGTCATTATAACGGTGTGTGTGAGTATGAGCGTGCCGGGGGGGGGATGGGTTATGTCAGGGGCAATGCATCGGGAGCTTTCCTCTGTGTATCAAGGGTGATACTAATAAGTGGTAATAAATGTCACTCTTGTGAGATTATATTTGGCTTGCAATATACTATTATACTGATAACAGTTACTGTAGCTATAAGGATTTGTAATTAGGATTATGGTGCTAATGTGATGATTTCTGGTTTTGTTTTTGTATAATGTGTACACGTAGGCGTATCTAAAATGTTTTGAGGGTTGCAGCGGCATTCATGGTGGTGGACGCCAAGGTTTCTGCCAAGTGTATTGGAAATATATGATGTTTTATATATAGTAATGTATTTTGTATCATAATCAGTAGGAATCATATTACAAGTGTGGGGTTAGGGTTTCTGTCACTGGCCTTAGGAAAGGAAGAGTGTTGGGATTATTAGGGTAAAGTGTCTATATATGTATGTGTTTTATATGATATGTTGTCAAAGGTCCGAGAATAGACAGAAGACTTTTAGGTCTAATATGGGGCAAGTGTAAAAGGATTAAGTATATGTCGTTTGGTGATATAATACTTGTATAGCTGCTCATAGCACTGTCTTATATGAATATGTAATATCCGGGTTGGAATATGTAATATCCGGGTTGGAATATGTAATATCCGGGTTGGAGTATGTAATATCCGGGTTGGAATATGTAATATCCAGGTTGGAATATGTAATATCCAGGTTGGAATAGCCTTGTGCATTGGGGATCTTCTTCTAATCTTTGTGCATGTGAGTCATAAACCTATATAAACATAATTAGAAATGTACATTGTTGCATATTATTTTACCTGGTTATAGGATAGATGGAATGGAGTATGTAGTGTGCACCAGGTTCAATGTTCACATAAGGTATGAGTATTATGTGGTATGTGGAATGTTGGGGATGGTAACTAAATTGCATGTTAAAGTTAATGGCCATGGTGGTTTATATATTGTGTTGCATATATTGTTATAATTCTTAGGGTTGTGGTGATCTAATTGTCTCAGGATAACCTGTTGTATGGAACTTTATATAGAGATGACAAGACTTCATAGTCTGTAACCTGGCAATATTTTACGGCATGATGCAACCTTGTGTAATATTGGGGTTATGTATTTGTTATAAGGCTCTTGGACCAGTTTCTAGTTTTCTCTATTACATGGTATACATATACATGTATATATGTATTGAGTATGTTGTTTATATAAAAAAAACTTATATTATAAAAACTACACTAGACTCATCATACCATGCAGTTACACTCCATATAATCACCTCCATTCAACTGTCTTCAGTAACTCCATGGCTAACTATCATCACCATCATCATCATCATCGTCATCATCATCATAAAAGTCATTAGAGTTTGTCTGCCTAACCTTACGAATGGTGAGTGTTTTGTTTGTTCATTATTTGTTATTAAATCATGACAAGAATACACAATATTTTACGATGTTTTCAAGTGTTTTATGATTGTTCATGGTTCAATAGGTTAAGGGAGCATTATTGTTAGGAAAAGTAAATGCTATTATTATATTTCCCTACAATATATTTGTGCACCAAACATTTGCGAATTTTCAACATTCGCGAGTTTCTTGATCCCCTAACCCTCGCAAATGTGGAGGGCCTCTGTTTAATGTACATTTGATGTATACTGTCTTTCAAATAATCTTATATTGCCGATATTTTCATTAATAGCTAACGTGGAAATATCTTGCTTTATATTATTATTTGACTTAGCTATGTCATTAGGTAGGATGTAACATTTACACTTCACTGTGCTCACTGCTTGAGAGTTGTGGATGGCTGACCGCATTGGCAAACTGCTTAGCTAATTATTACCTCACTTGTTTACCTGCCCGCATATTGAGTAGCATGGCACGGGTGAGTCACGAGATCGCACCTGACTTTGTAGACTGTCCTCCAATCATTGCTCTCTCTCCACAGCTGGTCAGTGCTTGACAAGCACGGCTCTCTCTCCATTTGCTCCTAGTCCTGGAAGCATCCCTCTCGTCTCTGTCTGTTTGGTCGTTACTTAGAGTCTGTTTTGGTAGAGTATAATTTCGCTGGTGAGTCGAACTGTGTAACTCTGTTCACGGAACATTGTTCAGACTTAGTGATTTTTTTATATTTTGCTGAGGTTGTGTATCATAATGACACTTGTAATCAACCCACGTCCCAAGTAAAAGCTTCTGACCTTCTTTGTGGGGAATCTACGCTATGCTGAACTTAGATTCAGTATTAATGGAGATTTATGACTTTTATGGAGGATTTGCTGATGGTCCCCAGTTAGGGTCGATATTTTTTCTCCTTGATCCTGATGCTGTGCTACTGTTTGTTACACTATTGTTGTTGGTGAATGATTCGTCATATTGTTCAAGCAAGCTGTTTTGATTGCGTAGATGGTCAAGAAGATAGATTATTTGTGGACTAGTGTCAGTCATCTTTTTAATCTAAGTCGAGCCGATTCTTACTGAGACATAACGAGCACTGTGAGCACACATTCACACACACTTGTATATACTAGTATTTTTATACTTGATATCAAAGTACCAGATGGTATTTGTAAGTCGTACAGTTACGAAAATTGTACTCAGCACTATATTACCCTATGTACAATTCAATATTGCACTACAAGAGATATGAAGGAGCTTGTGTCCTAAATTATGTAATATTTATTATCCACCTAGACACCTTTTGTATTAAAGACATCAAATTTTATTTCACTGGATTGTTTTCATCTAGTTGTTATCCCAAAACTATTAATATTAAACTCAATTCAAGGGATAACTAGATCTGATCTTATTCCGACAACTTTTTACTTAAACCAGAAACAGACTGAATGCTAAAGGGGAAGTCCTAGTATTCTCTGGAGATGTCCAAGGTGTTGGAGAAATTGTCTAGTTTGACTTACTAGTAATTCTATAGTCAAACACCTTGAGTGATTTCCTGATCTAAGGAGTTAGAGTTTGGTCTTGTACAACATAATAGGTGTATGTATGTACTTGTCCAAGTCTCTTGATCCAAGGAAATGGAAATACTGTTAATAAGCTCTGGCTCTAAGGCAATCAACACCAGTGCATAATATAACTTGTAAAGTAACTTCTTATAAGGATCATATATCCCATAATCTCTCTCTTGTAACTCATGAAATCATAGTGACACGATTGCAAACAAACCATACCCCGGGTGGGGCTTGAACTTGCGGTCAGAGAGTCGTAAAAGTCCATGGCTTCACCGTGCACCCTTGTTAAGAAGTCTGATGGAGGTTTTCGAATGTGTACAGACTACCGTAACGTGAATGAGGTCACTATTCCAGATGCTTACTTTCTGCCACATTTGGATGACGTAATCGACTTCGTGGGTAGGAAGATAAGGAAGGTTAATAGAGAAGATGTGAAGGTAGGAAATCAATTCTCTGTTCTCCAGGACGAGTGTACTTCAGTGGTTAGTGAGGTTAAAGGTACCACTGACTTCACTGCTCATCAAGGTAAGAATATTCTGATTGTGGGAGACTCTCAGGTAAGATATATGGACTGTGCTTTTTGTAACAGAGATAGGAAGGTCAGACAGAGGTTGTGCCTCCCAGGAGCTGGTGTTGGTGACATAGTCAAGCAGGTAGGATAATATTGTGTCAGGTAATAGGAACAAGCCTATTATCTGTCTTAGAGCTGGTGGAAATGACATGGGGAAGGGCAGAAGACAGGAGCTACTAGATAAGTACAGGTCAGCCATATAAGTAGTTAGGTCTAAGGGAGGGATCCCAATCATATGTAGCATTTTGCCTAGAAAGGGAGTGGGCGATAAATGGATGTCTAGGACAATTGGTATAAATTGCTGGCTAGACAGGTTCTGAAAAGAACTTGCAATTCCATTCATTGATAACTGGGACAAATTCTATGGCAAACGTGATATGTATGCAAGGGATGGGGTTCATCTCTCTGGGGCTGGAGTGGTTGCATTAGCCGATTCGATTGAGGGGGTCATTGGAGACTTGTCTAGGACTTTAAACTGATACATTATAGAGGTATGCGTGTTTGTGGGAAACAATCAGGCTGTAGTATTAGGGTTGGAAACAGTAGATATTACCAGGATACCTCAGGGATATGTTTAAAAGACAATTTTCAAAATAAAGTTGCTAGTAAAGGCAAAGCAATTGATCAACAAACAAAGAGAGATAGTAGAGGACAACGAGTGACTAGCTCCCTTAAGGTTTACTATGCAAATAGTAGGAGTCTAAGAAATAAGATAGATGAGCTAAGATTACTTGCAAGTGCAGGTAATATAGATATTATTGCTATAATAGAGACCTGGTTCAACCTGAAAGATAGAGAAATGCCTTCCGAGTACAACATACAGGGTTATAAAATATTCCACACTGATAGGGTCAACAGGAAGAGTGGTGGAGTGGCGATGTATGTCAAAGATAATTTAAATTGTTGTGTTAGACAAGATATAAGATTAGAAACATCAGACACAGAATCTGTTTGGCTAGTTTCTCGATGGTCGTGAAAAATTAATTTTGGGTGTGATTTACAGGCCCCCAAGCTTGGATAGGGAGTGCAGTAAGCTGCTATGGGACGAAATTCATAAAGCGTCTAGATATGAAAATGTTGTGTTAATGGGAGATTTTAACTTTAGACATATTGATACGGCTCAGGATTGTTTTTTAAAACAGTTTGTGACAGAACCAACTAGAGGTAGCATCTTACTTGATTTGGTTCTTGCCA
Source organism: Cherax destructor (assembly GCA_009830355.1). NCBI lineage: Eukaryota > Metazoa > Arthropoda > Malacostraca > Decapoda > Parastacidae > Cherax > Cherax destructor. Next base: position 23,056 of record WNWK01025424.1, on the reverse strand, counting down.
ACAAAGAATCACTAATTAATAATCTTGAGGTTAATGAAGAGCTTGGGGAAAGCGATCACAAATCACTTAGTTTCAATATATCATGGAATTACCCAGGTAACTGCAATCAAGTCTCTGTTCCAGACTTTCGCTTAGCCGACTTCATGGGGCTGAGAAATTACCTAGGTGGGCTAAATTGGGATGACCTGACTATGGGTCAGGTAGGTTGTTTTGGTTGCCAATATGACGATTTCCAGAGCGTAGTTCTAGCTGCCCAGACAACTTTTGTTCCAAGTAGGGAAATTAGATCTAACAAAAATGATCCTAAATGGATGAACAATAGATTAAAACATCTTATTGGTCAAAAGAGAGGCATATATAGGCGTATCAAAAGAGGGGATAGACAGATAAGAAATCAATATTTTAAATTAAAGAAAAATAAAAAAATGAATAAGAAAAGCAAAAAACAGATTATGTGGCTAAGGTCACAAGGGATTCAAAGACTAACCCAAAAGGGTTCTTTCAGGTATACAGAAGTAAGATTAGGGACAAGATAGGCCCACTTAAAACTAACTCAGGACAGATCACAGATAGTGATAAGGATATGTGTGAAATTTTCAATACTTACTTCCTCTCAGTTTTTACTCAGGAAGATACTAGCGGAATTCCAGAAATAATAAATTATGTAGAACAGGAAGATAATAGACTATGCTCGATTAGGGTAACTAGTGACATGGTCCTCAGACAAATAGAGAAATTAAAACCTAACGAATCCCCAGGCCCTGATGAACTGTTTGCAAGAGTTTTAAAGGAATGTAAAGAGGAACTTAGCAAACCTTTGGCAAATCATTTCAATATATCAAACTGGCATAGTGCCAGACAAGTGGAAAAGGGTAAATGTAATACCCTTAGTTAGCTTCTAACTATAGACCAATAAGCCTTACCTCCATAGTTGGTAAATTTATGGAATCAATAATTGCCGAGGCAACTCGTAGCCATCTTGAAAGGCATAAATTGATTAATGAATCTCAACACGGTTTTACTAAGGGGCGTTCCTGTCTTACGAATTTACTAACTTTTTCACTAAGGTGTTTGAGGAGGTAGATCATGGTAATGAATATGATATTGTGTATATGGACTTCAGTAAGGCTTTCGATAGAGTTCCACATAAGAGGCTATTGAGAAAACTTAAGCACACGGAATAGGAGGAGAATTTTTTTCCTGGGTAGAGGCATGGTTGACAAATAGGCGGCAGAGAGTTTGCATAAATGGGGAGAAATACGACATAGATGAGTGAATAAATAGCAACATAAGCAAATTTGCTGATGACACCAAAATAGGCCGTCCAATTCATTCTAATGAGGACATTAGAGCACTCCAGGATGATTTGAATAGACTAATGCAATGGTTGGAGAAGTGGCAGATGCAGTTTAATGTAGACAAATGCAAAGTTCTAAATGTTGGGCAGGACAATAACCATGCCACATATAAGCTGAATAATGTAGATCTTAATACTTGTGATTGCAAGAAGGATTTAGGAGTTCTGGTTAGCAGTAATCTGAAACCAAGACAACAGTGCATAAGTGTTCGCAATAAAGCTAACAGAATCCTTGGCTTCATATCAAGAAGTATAAATAATAAAAGTCCTCAGGTTATTCTTCAACTCTATATATCTTTGGTGAGGCCTCATTTAGATTATGCTGCACAGTTCTGGTCACCGTATTACAGAATGGATATAAATGCACTGGAAAACGTACAGAGGAGGATGACAAAGTTGATCCCATGTATCAGAAATCTTCCCTATGAGGATAGACTGAGGGCCCTGAATCTGCACTCTCTAGAAAGGCGTAGAATTAGGGGGGATATGATTGAGGTGTATAAATGGAAAACAGGAATAAACAAAGGGGATGTAAATAGCGTGCTGAAAATATCCAGCCAAGACAGGACTCACCGCAATGGTTTCAAGTTGGAAAAGTTCAGATTCAGGAATGATATAGGAAAGCACTGGTTTGGTAATAGAGTTGTGGAAGAGTGGAACAAACTCCCGAGTACCATCATAGGGGCTGGGACGTTGTGTAGTTTTAAAAATAGGTTAGATAAATACATGAGTGGGTGTGAGTTGGACCTGACTAGCTTGTGCTACTAGGTCAGATGCCGTACTAATTCCTTAAGTGGAAGTGACCTGACTACCTGGAGTTTACCTGGAGAGGGTTAACTCCAGGTGGTCGGGTCTAAGCCGAGGAGTGATGGACCTGCCTCGCATGGGTCAGTAGGCCTGCTGCAGTGTTCCTTTTTTTCTTATGTACTTATGTAAGGCTACCTTTGTCTCTAAATTAGGCCTCCTGAAAGATTACTATCAGGTACCTTTGACAGATAAGACAAAAAGGAAATCTCTGCCTTCATAATTCCAGGTCATTATCAATATATAGTAACCCCCTTCGGAATGAAAAATTTGTCATCGTCATTACAAAAACTGATCCATCAGGTTATTAAAGGACTTGAAGGCACGGCCGCTTACCTAGATGATATTGTTATTGTGTCGGACACTTGGGACCAACATATGTCCAGACTTAAAGTTCTCTTTGATAAATTTCAGAGTTTCCAATTACCTGTTAATTTATTTAAGTCATCCTTTGGCCAATCTACTGTTAATTTTTTGGGCCATGAAGTAGATAGTGGCAAAGTGGCCCCTAAATTTGCTATAATTCTTGCCATTAAAAATTATGCAGTACCTCATGATAGAAAATCCCTCCGTTTCCTAGGTATGGTAGGGTTTTATAGAAGATTCTGAAAGAATTTTGGAGATGTGGTAGTTCCTCTAACCTCACTTACCAATCACAAATCCCACTTTAAGTGGACCCCTGAGTGTCAAGATGCTTTCACGAAAGCAAGAAGGATTCTTTGTACTGCACCCATTCTTCTGTCTCCTGATTTCTCAAAACCTTTTACATTACAGGTTGATGTTTGTAAGTCAAGGGGGGGGGCAGTACTTCTACAATCTGGGGAAGATGAGTGTTTGCAGCCTGTGGCTTCTACGCTAAATACCACCCTCACCAGAGGGCCTACTCCACAATTGATAAGGAAGCCCTCGCTCTGATACTGGCATTTCGAGGTCTATGTGGGTCAATCATCTCAGTTGGTCACAGTCTACAGTGACCACAACCCTCTGGTGTATCTTAATGCTATGAAAAACCACAACACAAGACTCATGAGGTGGAGTCTCAGGCTGCAACCATATAACATATGTATTATACATATTGCTTGCAAGGATAATAAACTGGCTGTTACTCTTTCAAGAATTTAAAAACTAAAATGTGTTAGGTTAGGATGTGTTAAGGACTACGGGTAAAATAGCTCTTTTTTTTCCCCTTTGTATATATAATGTTGTGTTGTGTTTTTTTTAGTGAGGGGATATTCTCCTACTGTCCTAAGGTATCTTGAACCTACATTAGCCCTACTGTCTGCTGTCTCGCTTTAAGTTTAGAGTTTGACTTTATGCATTGAGAAAAGTTAAGCTCTTTCTAATGAGTTGGATGGTGAGAGGAAAGGCGGTTCCATTATTGTATCGTGCCATGTTGGCACTTTACCCATGGAGGTGGAAGCCTAGTCCTGGCCATTAGAGCCCTTTTGTGGTGGGGGTGTGAAATGCAAAGACTACGTTACACCTATTCGGCATATGTACACACTCCCATATAGGCTGCCTCCCAACCAGCGAACCAGGTGGTAAGGGTTTAATGATCTTACGGGGCCCCATCTTTAAATCAGTATCTTGGTTCATTAACCAACCATAATGTGGGTCTGACAATGGCTGAGGTGATGTGGTATCGCTCACGATCAGCTCTTGCCAGACTCATGCAGCTGCTGGTTGAGCACAGTTCTCTCTCTGTCTCTGGTTTTTGTTTTTGCCTTGATAACTGTGTTGTACACTGATTTTTCAAACTCTTGTACATAGGTGTACATATCTCTACTAATACTTGGTGAAGGAAAATACAATTTAAAGACTACTGCTGTGTTTATTTTCGCTCCAAGCTCCATTACGACCAGGTTAACAGGCCATTATTACCTGGTGCGTAATACTGCTTAACCAGAAATTTCTGATTCATCAGATTCAGATTCGGAGAGCCTAGTATCACAATTAGAAAACATGTCGCTGATTGATGATTTAGAGAGAGCAACTAAGGCAGAAGTGTATGAGCCTGTTGTAGCCCAGTTTATGCTCACCCCTTCTAGCCTGACTGAGACAATATTGTAGAGTGTAGGAGGCAGTATGGCACAGCCTCATACTATTACCAGATTTAGAATTTCTAGAAATTGCTGGACAAGGTGCCCAACCTAAGGAAAGTCCAGACAGATTTGTTAATTTTCCTACTCCTCCGTTACCCACTTGTTCTATCTCTCAGGATCAGTTTGAGGGGATGGAACGCATAAGGCTGCCCCAGTGGTTCCTAAGTTCTCTGAAAGTGACTTAGACACTTTGATGTGTTTGAGAACCGGGCACGTGCTATGCAGTGGCCATGTAAGCACTGGGCAACATTGTTGCACACAGGTTTGACAGGCAGAGCTCAAAATTGTACTGCTGCTTTGCCCTTTAATAAGTATATCAATTACGATACTGTCAAGGAAACTATTCTAGAGATGTTCAACTTTTTACCTGTAAGTTATCAATGTGCATTTCGTACATTGCAGCGAAAACAAGGTCAAACCTGTGTCGAATTCGCTTGTGAGAAAAAGACTGTTTGTGAGGTGGTGCAGAGCCTCGAATTGCAATACTTTTGACAGCCTCGTTCAGTTGTTACATCACGAAGATTTCTATAACTGCATGTCTGCTGACATACAAGAATGTCTGATTGACCATACTGCAATGGATGTTCTAGAAACTATCGCCTTAGCTGGTAACTATCAAATATCTCACAAACTTGAGCATAATAAAACACAAAGAAGCAAGATAACGAAAAAATATCCTAGGTGTTGGCAACCCAGATCAGCTGATCAGTGCCAGCCTGATTCACCTGCTGTTGTTACTTATTGTATCTATACTAGAGAGACTCACAACCCTAAATCTGTCTCACTGGCAAGACAGTAGTCAGATACTGAGAAAAAGAAAGTTAAATGTACTTATTGTCTGAGAAAAGGATATTCTAGTGAGTATTGTTATAAATTGGAAAGAGATACGAGAAATGATCGTGTGGCTGGCGCCCCCACACATTGTATCATCTTTGGCGCAACAAGAGCACCTAGATCCTAGCACCACTCAAAATTCTACTGCTCAGAATATTACTCAGTCTAGATGACTAGGGACATAAAGTATATCTGGCTTGAAGATTCACCCTGCAATGAGTCCGTACTTGTCTAGAGGAAAGTGGGGCTCGACGAATCACAACTGAGATAATTACTTGCCGAGATACTGGCAGTTATCTCACCTTGTTGAGAGATGTACTGCCCTTAACAAATGATACTTATACAAAGATAGATGTATTGTTAGAGACCTATGGTGGGGCTGTTACATAAGTATTTCTTCACAAAGTATATTATACTGGTTATATTTCAGTGGGTATATCTAGTGGTGTATTTCCCGTCAGGTCAGTGGACTTGTTAATAGAGATCGATGTTCTTCAAGCTGGTATATGTAAGGAACCACTTGTTATTAATAATACCACTGATGATAATTATGCCATTGAGGCTTGTAAAGAGAAGCCTGTTTTATTTCCTCTCAGTGTAATAACTAGAGCTATGTCAAAGATACAACGACCTTCCTTGCCTCCTGTTGAGTTAGTTGATGATAATAATGATTTGGGTTTGAATATGTTGTTCAGTGATGCACTGCGCCCAGGATTATTAACATGACTCCCCCCGTTCATCAGCCTAGTCAGGACACAACTGACATTAAAATTCTAACTCATAAGGATCAATTTGTTGATCAATCTCTAGAAAGACTGAGAGACATAGCAGTTACTAACAGTGAAGCAAAAGAACTCGATAATTGTTACTATTATAGTAACGGTGTACTGATGGAGAAAAGTACATGTAAGTTATCAGCTGACAGTGTTTCCACCACAGTCAAGCACCTTGTTAACAGTTGCAGTTCGTGAACCAGCTGTTGAGGACATTTGGGTGTCAGGAAGACACTAGTTACACTGATCAAACATTTCACTTAAGTGAACTATGGCTGATCACGAGCGACGGTGCCACGTCTGTCAAGTGATGGTGCCACGTCTGTCAAGTGATGGTGCCACGTCTGTCAAGTGATGGTGCCACGTCTGTCAAGTGATGGTGCCACGTCTGTCAAGTGATGGTGCCACGTCTGTCAAGTGATGGTGCCACGTCTGTCAAGTGATGGTGCCACGTCTGTCAAGTGATGGTGCCACGTCTGTCAAGTGATGGTGCCACGTTTGTCAAGTGATGGTGCCACGTCTGTCAAGTGATGGTGCCACGTCTGTCAAGTGATGGTGCCACGTCTGTCAAGTGATGGGCAAGCCAGCACGCACACCTCCACCTCTTATTCCTATCACCACTGATGGTGAACCATTCTCACTATCACCACTGATGGTGAACCATTCTCACTATCACCACTGATGGTGAACCATTCTCACTATCACCACTGATGGTGAACCATTCTCACTATCACCACTGATGGTGAACCATTCTCACTATCACCACTGATGGTGAACCATTCTCACTATCACCACAGATGGTGAACCATTCTCACTATCACCACTGATTGTGAACCATTCTCACTATCACCACTGATGGTGAACCATTCTCACTATCACCACAGATGGTGAACCATTCTCACTATCACCACTGATGGTGAACCATTCTCACTATCACCACTGATGGTGAACCATTCTCACTATCACCACTGATGGTGAACCATTCTCACTATCACCACTGATGGTGAACCATTCTCACTATCACTACTCGTGGTGAACCATTCTCACTATCACCATTGATGGTGAACCATTCTCACTATCACCACTGATGGTGAACCACTCTCACTATCACTGATGCTGAATCATTCTCACTATCACTGATGGTGAATCATTCTCATTGTCACCATTGATGGTGAACAATTCTCACTATCACCACTGATGGTGAACCATTCTCACTATCACCACTGATGGTGAACCACTCTCACTATCACTGATGGTGAATCATTTTCACTATCATAGTTGATGGTGAATCATTCTCACTATCACCACTGATGGTAAACCATTCTCACTATCACCATTGATTGTGAACCATTCTCACTATCACCACTGGTGGTGAACCATTCTCACTATCACCACTGGTGGTGAACCATTCTCACTATCACCACTGATGGTGAACCATTCTCACTATCACCACTGATGGTGAACCATTCTCACTATCACCACTGATGGTGAACCATTCTCACTATCACCACTGATGGTGAACCATTCTCACTATCACCACTGATGGTGAACCATTCTCACTATCACCACTGATGGTGAACCATTCTCACTATCACCACTAATGGTGAACCATTCTCACTATCACCACTGATGGTGAACCATTCTCACTATCCCCACTGATGGTGAACCATTCTCACTATCACCACTGATGGTGAACCATTCTCACTATCACTCTTGATAGTGAACCATTCTCACGTCTTATAGATTGTGTTGGTCCTCTGCGTAGAACCAAACTAGGAAACCAATACTTGTTTACTATTATAGACGCAGCTACACGCTGTCCCGAAGCTATTCCTATGAGAACAATTAATGCTCGTGCTATTGTCAGAGCATTAATGAAGTTTTTCTCCCAGGTTGGATTGCCACGAGAGATACAGTCGGATCAAGGATCCAACTTCACTTCTAAGATCTTTCGTAAAGCTTTATCCCACCTAGGAATAAAGTCTGTACATTTAACCAGTTATCACTCACAACTATGAAGGAAAGCAAGCAAGAAAGTCTCCGGTTTAGTCCGTTTTAGTTAACATTCAGACACAAAGTGCGTGGTCCCCTTGCTGTGGTGAAAGACGTGTGGACAGGAAAATCCAGTCCATCATTTACCACATTACCTTCATTAATGCATGTCGAACCCATGCTAGTGCAGTGTTGTTATTGATCAATACCACTCGGGCGTGGTTACAATAATATAATATACTTCTTGGTGAGCTAGTACACCAAACAGAAAGTAGAATGAAATTAGCTTAGAGGCGTCCACACCACCGTATGTCCTTGGGTAGCGAGTACAACATTCAGTCCTACTGGATGCGCTACTCTGAAGGATTGTGTGGTTCAGTGGACTAGAGCGTCATATGTTTTCGCTCACCATAAGGCGGGCCAAAGCAGCATGGGTTCGACCCCTGGCTAGTGCAGAGTTGTTATTGATATATATATATATATATGTCGTGCCGATTAGGTAAAACTTGCGATTTTGGCTTAAATAGCAACGCTGTTATTGCCATATAAGACAAGTGAAAATTTGTGTATGCAATAATTTCGCAAAAATCATTCTGAACCTAACGAAACAAATATATTTCATTGTGTTTGTTTATTATTAAATTATTGTTAACGTATCTAAAATATATTTAGTTGGGTTAGGCTAAATTAAATTGCGCTTGTTGTAATAAGGTTAGGTAAGTTTTCAAAGTTTCTCTTGGTACAAAATTATAAATTTTTACATTAACATAAATGAAAAAAATATATCTTTAAACGTATAAGAGAAAATTTTAGAAAGGACTTAATTTTAAATGAGTTCTTGCTAATTGACCAGTTTTACCTAATCAGCACGAAAATATATATATATATATATATATATATATATATATATATATATATATATATATATATATATATATATATATATATATATATATATATATATATATATATATATATATATAATCACAGTGTCCGAGGCCACTCGAAGCCACGTGGAGTAAGCCACGTGGGATGATCAGCAAGCCACGTGGGATGATCACCAAGCCACGTGATCACCAAGCCACGTGATCACCAAGCCACGTGATCAGCAAGCCACGCGGTGATCTGCCGCCCGCATCAACCCACTGACGTCACCACGATGCTGCCTGACTCCACTGACGTCACCCCATGACATCTGTCACGTCACTCCACTGACATCACTCGCGACGTCTGCCTGACATCACTCGCGATGTCACCCCATGAATCACCTTCACGACGTCACGCTTGACATCACCACATGATGTCCCGAGTGTTGTAGTTTCACAGTGATCATTTTATTTTCATTATTTTCGAAAAGTTTGAGAGAAGATATAAGTCGAGTGTTCATTAATTCCTCTCAGTCAGTGTTCTCACATGTTCTTGTATTGCTTGTGTCGATTTTTACACAGAAAAACGTCTGTAAGCTATGTTGTACCACATGTGTAGTATGTGTGCAGTTTTCTCGTGTGTCCTATGTAGCACCTGTGTGATACTTTGTCACCGGTGTGACCCGCGCCCCGCGCGCTTGACAGCTGACATTTGTCAGTCCAGGCATCAGTTAAGAGCGTCCGAGCGCCTTGTACAGAAAGCTCTTATTGTTCACCGCTCGTAGATGCCTTTGCTGAATCGTACCCGTGACGATTCTCCTATCGAGACCGTTCCACTTCACCTCCTAGACCATCAGTCCAGTTATATGTAGACCCGTCTGGGGACGCTTAGACATCCTTCTGCTGTAACTCAACTGTCGAGAGATGACACTCATCGAGCTGCAGTTAAACCTGTAGGCAGGCGACTGTCAGCCTCGTGTCACAGCTTCAGTGAGCAGCCTGCACAAAGATGATGTCACTTTGACTGCTAGCCCACTCACTGCAGTATGGTGTATGCTGTTACGACCTCCAGATGTTTCGCCGAGTCGTCCCTGTCACGACTCACTCCACACTCACCAGCAGCGACAGTACCAGTCGAGGAATGTCCTCCTGAGTCGCTTGCCTGCAGAAGTCCTGCCCAGTTGCCTCACTCAAGGGCACCAGCAGGTTGTGCCCAAGGTTGAGTGAACCCTACTACTACGATGACTGCTTCACTGTCCCAGAGGAGACCGTACCCTGTTATGTCACAGCTCAGCCGCAGCTTGTCTCCTGTGTTGCAGTATGTCCAGATGCAGGAAGGCGTGCAGTGCTGCATCGATGCTCACTGCCTTAGACCACAAAGCACACCGTTTTTTTCTTCCCTCTCTGGAGGAAGTTTTTTTCTTCTATGTCCATATGTATATTATATGTATTTCTTTTGTGTTCTGTGACCTGTTCTTGCGAGAGAGAGACTGAGTTTTTTTTAACTGCCAGACATGGTCAGGGACGACCATGGGCGCATAGCCGAGCGATGTAGACAGCCCTGCTGTCTGCCAGCTGAGTTCATATTTCGCGCCATGCTAGTTTTCATAGTTTCCGCCAGAGGGTAAGCCTGGTAGGCGTACCCACATCTACCAGACCCGCCCTGGAACACTCTCACTCACGCAGCTGCCTTCGCTCAGACAACAAGGCCTAACTCCTCTCTCCCTCGCAGGCATGGCCCACCCGGGCCATGGCCAGTAACACAGCCTGTGTACTTACCCTTTATACAAATAAAGTAGAAGCCTCCGAAGCCTTATCATTGCATTCCCGCTACCATATATATCATCACAACCATTAACACCTGTACCATCACCATCACCACTACCACACCACCACCACCTTTATCTCCACCTCCATCACTACCACTATCTTCACCACCACTACCTCCACCACTACCATGATTATCAAAATCCTTCCCAATAGAGCTAAGTGGCACAGATACTGTTAGTAAGTAAGTAAGTAAGTTTATTCAGGTACACACAAACAGTTACATAGATTATCATACATAGCAGCATAAGTGTAGAGAACCTTGGATAACCCAAAAAAAGTCAGAGTGACTTATTTCCATTGGGTTTTATATCTAAATTAAATAATCTAGCTCATTCCATAAATTTTACTGTTGAGTTTGAACAAAATAACTCATTGCCTTTAGCAGATGTATTAATTATTAACACGAACCATAATTTTAAATTCAAAATATACAGAAAACATTATAAAGAAGTATTCTTGTGTGCACTGTTATTCTTCACATCATGATAAGAGTTAAACTTTCTGTATTTTCATCAATGTTTTTAAGAGCATTGTGTATTTGCAGCCCAGAATTCATGAATATTGGTTTAGGATTATACAAATTAGATTCATTTATAATTAATAAAATTTGTGAAGAATTTAAGATATGTTCGACAAGTTAAAAATCATAAAATTTGGGAAAAATGTAAGCAATGAAACCCAGCCCCTCCCACTCATATATTTGTCCAATTTCTTTTTAAAGCTACCCAAGGTCCTAGCCTCGATCACCCTACTAGGAAGATTTCCACGCATCCACAACTCTGTTCAAAAACCAGTACTTACCTATGCCCTTTCTAAATCTAAATTTTATTATTTGTTTTATTAACACATCAGCCGATTCCCACCAAGGCAGGGTGGCCCGGAAAAGAAAAACTTTCATCACCATTCACTCCATCACTGTCTTGCCAGAGGGGTGCTTTACACTACAGTTATAAAACTGCAACATTAATACCCCTTCTTCAGAGTGCAGACACTGTACTTCCCATCTCCAGGACTCAAGTCCGGCCTGCCGGTTTCCCTGAATCCATTCATAAATGTTACTTTGCTTCCACTCCAACAGTATGTCAAGCATTAAAAACCATTTGTCTCCATTCACTCCTATCAAATACGCTCACGCATGCTTGCTGGAAGTCCAAGCCCCTCACACACAAAACTTCCTTTACCCCCTCCCTCCAACCTTTCCTAGGCCGACCCCTACCCCGCCTTCCCTCCACTACAGATTTATACACTCTCGAAGTCATTCTATGTTCCTTCCTCTCTACATGTCTGAACCATCTCAACAACCCCTCCTCAGCCCTTTGGATAATAGTTTTGGTAATCCCGCACCTCCTCCTAATTTCCACACTACAAATTCGCTGCATTATATTCACACCACACATTGATTTCAGACATGACATCTCCACTGCCTCCATCCTTCTCCTTGTTGCTACATTCATCACCCATGCTTCACACCAATATAAGAGTGTTGATATAACTATACTCTCATACATTCCCCTCTTTGCTTCCACGGACAAAGTTCTTTGTCTCCACAGACTCTGAAGTGCACCACTCACCCTTTTTCCCTCATCAATTCTATGATTCACCTCATCCTTCATAGACCCATCTGCTGACGTGTCCACTCCTAAATATCTGAATACATTCACCTCCTCCATACTCTCTCCCTCCAATATATATATATATATATATATATATATATATATATATATATATATCATAGGGTATGTGCACTCAATACCTTAACTGGCAACATCCGTGCACACAATGGATGTCTAGGCTCCAGGAAGGCTCCAAATGGGAACAGCCAACAGGCCCTCCCAGCAGACAGAGCTGACAGCTACCCTGACTTCACCTCTACAGAGGACCTAAAAGCTGCATTCAAATTAACATCCACCAGGACGCTGACACACATCCCCAAAGCAGCTCGCCATCAAGCTGCTAGCAAATTCGCTGACCTCTTGAAGAAAGTCAACGATGCTCCTGCAAACAACGGATCCTGGCACAACCTACTGCTATTTGGCAATGCCTGTTTGGCTGTCCCACCAAGGAGGAACAAGTCACTAGCAACATCTGTTATTAGGGCTGTTACAAAAGACGCGATATCTATTAAAAATAGACATCTCCAGTGAACACTAGAAAGCCTGTTACTGGGTTTTTGCAACAATGTCAGTATCCTGGTCCAGTTATCCGACATAGGATTACAACTGAGAGGGTACTAACCAAAGATATTAAATTAATAAATTTATTAACAAAGATAAAAGGTCTAGGGAATCAAAGTAAATCAATTTAAATATAAATATTCTTAAGATATTAATTAGGAGGTTAGCTCCTACACTACTCTCATAAACAATATTATTGTGCTGAAAGCACATATATCTTAATGGCTCTTATGTACCATCTGGTACACTGTCAGCAATTTACAATAATATTCAGATATATACACATATGTGTATGTGTGTGCTCCAGGTAACTCGTTAAGACTCGACTCGAACAGTGACCGACTGAACGTCTTCTCATAAGCTAACTTCTCTAACAAACAGGCTACCAGAACAGCTTGCTTGAACAATAAAACGACTAATTCGCTGAACAGCAATATAGTAAGCAACAGCAACACAGCGTCAGGAACAAGGAGATAAAATAACGACCCTAACTGGGGACCATCAGCAGATCCTCCATAATAGACACAAAACTCCCTTAATACGGAATCTAAGTTCAGCATAACCAAAATCCCCGACTGTGACGGTGCACAGATGCCTCAACGAATTAGGTGAGAAGCTATAGCCAGAGACCTGAGTTATCTCAGAGTGTCAATGTGACACACAACACAGTAAAACGTCGAAATCACTAAGTCTAGGCTATTCTCTGTGAACAGAGTTACACAGAGTCCAGAGAAGTATGTTTCGTCTCACCACCGAATACATACTCTACCAACCAGAGACAAGAGCGAGGTGTTACTCCAACGAGAGTCAGCAGAGCAGAGCGATGAAAGGGGGCAGTCGCCTCCCACAGGTGTGATCACGTGACTCGCATATGACTGCTGCCCAGCAACTCCAGAGAAGCCGGCAGTATAACAAGCGAAGCGCTAGTTAGCGAGGTAGTTTGCCAACTTAAGGGCAGCTACAAAACACTCTCGAACATATGAGCACAATATGTAATAAAATAGCTAAGTCAAATAATAATATAAAGCAAAATATTAACGATTTAGCTATTATCGAAAATATCAGCAATATAAAATTATAAGAAAGGGAAATCTACATGTAATTACACTATATAAATTGTGCCCCAATCTGGGGTAGCAATAAGGGCACTAAATGCATTCCCCAGAGATGACAACCTCGTCCCTCTCCCCTCCAGGGCATCAAACACCCGCCGGCCAAGTGTCAACAACAGGACACCTGATGCCTCAAAAATCAGGGCCCAAATTAGCAGAAAAATAGAAGAGGGTAATACTATCGAAGCACTGAGGCTTATAACCAGTGAGGATACCATCGCTCCTAAGGACGTCATTATAGCACAAGCCCTAAAGGACAAACATCCACCCAGAGCTCCCAGTACCAACATTGACTCCCCTGACGTTGCAGCAAGTGAATAACATTTAACCTTACAGGACGCTGATGTGTATAAAGCTCCTATGTCATTTCCACAGGGCTCAGCAGGAGGTTTCGCCGGTTTACGGCCACAACACTTAAAACAAATGCTCAATCCAGGACTTGGTAAGGTTTGAGAGAGGTTGCTGTCTTAACTCACCAAATTTTCCAATGTGTGCCTGGCTAGCAGTGTCCCAGAAGCCATTAGACCCCTTTTCTTTGGTGCCTCACTGTGTGCCCTCCGGAAAAAGGATGGAGGAATCAGGCCCTAGTCGCCAAGGCTGCAGTACGAATGGTGAGTCAAGAGGCTGCCTCAATGTTGAAACCAACTTAGCTCGGTTTTGGTGTTCAACAAGGCTGTGAAGCAGCTGCCCACGCAGCCAGAGTATACATCAACATGTCGAATGAAAAAGCTTTGATCAAATTGGACTTTGCCAATGCTTTCAACTTAGTCAAAAGGGATGCTGCTCTCCAAGCAGTTTCTAGACACTTCCCTTCCCTCTATCCCTTCATAGAAGGGATATAGTGTGGCTTCTAAACTATTGATTGGGAACCATGAAATTGTCTGGTCATCAAGGAAGTCACAGAAGAGCTCTCCAGCGAGCTCAATATCTGGTTCTTGGATGATGGTACTCTAGCTGGCACTACAGAATCTCTCCTAGAGGACATCAGGAAAATTAAAGACATGGGAGAGAGCATGGACCTATCTTTAAACCCCACCAAATGTGAAATAGTTTCTACCAATCGACAGATGGTCCAGAACATTAGTGCTGTTTTACCAGGGGCATGAGCCATTGATCCTGCCAACAGCACTCTCCTTGGTGCTCCTCTTGGGCCCAATGCCATTGACCTCGTCCTAGAAAAAAAAATCTCAGACCTCAGGACGATGGAAGGCAGGATGAAAGACATCGATACACATGATGCCTTCTACCTACTCACCAGGTGCCTGTCAATCCCAAAACTTACCTACTTCCTGAGATGCTCCCCAGCCTTCAGCAGTCCAAAACTCAAGGAATATGACTCTCTCCTCAAGACCATGCTAGAGAGTGTGTCGAATCTTTCCCTCGAAGATGGACAGTGGTTGCAAGCCTCACTTCCAGTCAGGCTTGGGGGGCTGGGAGTATGCAAATCCTCACAGATTGTCCTACCAGTTTTCCTATCCTCTTCCATAGCATCAAATGAGTTAATGAAACAAATTCTTCCAGACAATCTCAGTGATTCAGCAGGCATACAGGACCCTAGCTATGCCATTGTCATCACTGAATGGGAGACTCTTGCTGCTGCAACACCAAAACCTAGTGCAGAACTGGCCTACAAACAGTCAAGTTGGGATGGCCCCATCACTGAAAAGATGCTTGCCAACATGCGTAGGGCTGTAACATCAGACAGGGAGACTGACCCCCCCGTCTCCTAGCTGTGAGTGCACATCACTCTGGGGACTTCCTCCAAACAGTTCCCATTTCGGCAATGGTAACAAGCCTTGACCCTAAGACCCTCCATATTGCAGTGGCTCTGCGCCTTGCTGCCCCAATTCACACGGAATATATGTGTATTTGCGGAAGATGCGCAAGTCGACCAATATGGTCTGCATGATCTAAACTGTTCCAAGACCAAGGGCTGGCATGCAAGACACAATGAAGTCAAGGACATCATAAAGAGAACCCTTGCTACAGCTGGATGCCCAACCGAGAGAGTGTCCCGATCACTAGCAGCCAACAATACCCACAACCCAACAAACTGCCCCGATGGGATCACCATCTATCCTTGGAAGAATGGCAAGCTCTAAGCATGGGACTATACCTGTGTGTTGACACTGGCTGACACCTACATCCATCACAGTGTCGGGCGACAGGGAGGAGCTGCTGACCACAGGGAGGAGTACAAGACTGGCAAGTACATGGACAAAAGCCAATAGTATCAATTTGTCCCAGTAGGATCAGAGACCTTGGGATCATGGGAAAAAATGCAACACGTTTCCTTAAAGAACTGGGTTCCAGACTCATCAACACCACCAGGGACCCAAGGGCAGCCACTTTCATGTTCCAGCGCCTCAGCATGGCCATCCAGAGAGGAAATGCATGCTGCATACTGGGCTTGTGTCTGGCTTCGGAGGAGCTGGTGGAGATTCATAATATTGTACCAATGTATTCATGTTCATGTTTGTGTTTTCTGTCTATTAATAAAGCACTCGTATAAACTTATGATATATATATATTATATATATATATATATATATATATATATATATATATATATATATATATATATATATATATATATGCAAGACAACCACTATGAAAAAATAGAGGAATTCCAAGCGCTTTCGTGACTACTCACATTATCAAGGAACTATAAAAGGAAACATGACAAGAGGACTTATATAAGGGGCAAGACTACACCTCACAGTCACATCACACTAACAAAGACTACACCTCACAGTAGCGTAACATCGCACGACTCTGTGAAGAGGAAAAACAAGAAAGGACCTGAAACTCTTCCCAAGAATTAAGATTAGTCCAATTTATCATTAAATTCTTCCCAAATTTTATTAATTATAAAAGAATCCAATTTATATAAACCAAAAGAAATATTCATATTATTTTCAAAACTGCTTTTCTATTATATTCCTCTATTCCTAGCTATTTTCCAACATACTATGTTGCCATTCTGATGGAATAGCTTGATAAAAGGAATATTTTTTGTTTCTCAATATTTTGAATGCTTCTTTCTCCTGTATTTTAGTAATTTCAATATGTTTCTGAAGGATAATTCTCATAAAATCATTAAAAGGACGATCTCTCATGTCAAGGAGTCTATTTGGTAAAAGAGATTTAGGCAAAACTTGTTCATTCAAACAGTCTTTTAAAAAATTAAGTCGAATTTTAAGCTTATGTGACTTGATCAATGCAGAAGAAAACTGGGAAACAAAAGAAATATGATTAGGAAAGCTTACCAAGAACATTGTGAAGAGTCGTGTGGTATCCATTGATGCAAAAAGATCACAGTAATCAGGTGATATCAAAATATGCAAGACAACCACTATGAAAAAATAGAGGAATTCCAAGCGCTTTCGTGACTACTCACATTATCAAGGAACTATAAAAGGAAACATGACAAGAGGACTTATATAAGGGGCAAGACTACACCTCACAGTCACATCACACTAACAAAGACTACACCTCACAGTAGCGTAACATCGCACGACTCTGTGAAGAGGAAAAACAAGAAAGGACCTGAAACTCTTCCCAAGAATTAAGATTAGTCCAATTTATCATTAAATTCTTCCCAAATTTTATTAATTATAAAAGAATCCAATTTATATAAACCAAAAGAAATATTCATATTATTTTCAAAACTGCTTTTCTATTATATTCCTCTATTCCTAGCTATTTTCCAACATACTATGTTGCCATTCTGATGGAATAGCTTGATAAAAGGAATATTTTTTGTTTCTCAATATTTTGAATGCTTCTTTCTCCTGTATTTTAGTAATTTCAATATGTTTCTGAAGGATAATTCTCATAAAATCATTAAAAGGACGATCTCTCATGTCAAGGAGTCTATTTGGTAAAAGAGATTTAGGCAAAACTTGTTCATTCAAACAGTCTTTTAAAAAATTAAGACGAATTTTAAGCTTATGTGAGTGATGTGATGTGAGTGATGTGACTGTGAGGTGTAGTCTTGCCCCTTATATAAGTCCTCTTGTCATGTTTCCTTTTATAGTTCCTTGATAATGTGAGTAGTCACGAAAGCGCTTGGAATTCCTCTATTTTTTCATAGTGGTTGTCTTGCATATTTTGATATCACCTGATTACTGTGATCTTTTTGCATATATATATATATATATATTTATATATATATATATATGCAAGGGTCGATTCATAGCTCCTAGCCCTGCCTCTTCACTGGTTTCCACTAGGTCCACTTTCTTCCTGCTCCATGAGCTTTATCATACCTCTTCTTAAAGGTATGTATGGTACCTGCTTCCATTACCTCGCTTTCCAGACTTCCACTTCCTGACAACTCTGTGACTGAAGAAATACTTCCTATCATCCCTGTGACTCTTCTGAGTCTTCAACTTCCAATTTTGACCCCTTATTGCTGTGTCCCATCTCTGAAACATCCTGTCTCTTTCCACTTTGTCGATTGCTCTCAGTATTTTGTATGTCGTTATCATGTCCCCCCTATCTCTCCTGTCTTCCAGTGTTGTCAGGTCGAGTTCCCTTAACTTCTCCTTGCAAGACATACCCCTTAGCTCCGGGACTAGTCTTGTTGCAAACATTTGCACTTTCTCTAGTTTTCTGACATGCTTGGCTAGTTGTGGGTTAACAAAAGGAGCTTAAAATTCCAATACCAGCCTGACGTACACAGTGTACAAGGACCGGAACGACTCCTTACTGAGATGCTGGAATGTTAATCTTAGGTTCGCTAGTCGCCCGTATGCTGCAGCAGTTATTTGGTTGATGTGCTCCTCGTGAGATGTGTTTGGTATTATACACACTTCAAGATCCTTTTCCTTGAGTGAGCTTTATAAGCTTTGGCCCCCTAGACTGTACTCTGCGGTCATATTTGCCCTTCCCTGATCTTCATGACCTTGCACTTGGTGGGGTTGAACTCCAGGAGCCAGTTGCTGGACCAGGCCTGCAGCCTGTCCAGATCCATCTGTAATCCTGACTGGTCCTCTTCCGACTGAATTCTCTTCATTAACATCATATCATCTGCAAACAGGGACACTTCCGAGTCTATTCCTTCCGTCATGTCGTTCACATATACAAGAAAAAGCACTGGTCCTAGGACTGACCCCTGTGGTAACCCACTCGTTAGAGGCTCCCACTCTGACACCTCATCACGTACCATGACTCGCTAATGCCTTCCTGTCAGGTATTCTCTGATCAATTGCAATGCCTTCCCTGTTATCCCTGCCTGGTCCTCCAGCTTTTGCACTAATCTCTTGTGTGGAACTGTGTCAAGAAAATGCAATCTCCCTACCTCTGTCTGTCTGTCTCTCTCTCTCTCTCTTTCTCTTGTCTTACTGCTGTCACCTTGTCACAGAAACCTAGTAAGTTTGTGACACAGGGTTTCCCGTCTCTGAGTCTGTGCTGGTTGTCGTTTATAAGCTCATTCTTTTCTAGGTGATCCACCACTCTTCTCCTGATAATCTTCTCCATGACTTTGCATACAAAATATATCAGTAACACTGGTCTGTAGTTTAATGTTTCATGTCTGTCCCTTTTTTTAAAAACTGGGACTACATTTGCTTTCTTCCATTCCTCAGGTAGCCGCCCTGTTTCGATAGATGTGTTGAAGATTGTTGTTAGTGGTACACACAGTGCCTCTGCTTCATCTCTCAGGACCCCCGGAGAGATGCTATCCGGTCCCATGCTTTTGAGATATCTAGTTCTGTGTGTGTGTGTGTGTACTCACCTAATTGTGGTTGCAGGGGTCGAGACTTAGCTTCTGGCCCAGGCTCTTCACTGACTGCAACTAGGTCCACTCTCTCCCTGCTCCATGAGCTTTATCATACCTCGTCTTAAAGCTATGTATGGTTCCTGCCTCGACTACATCACTTGCTAGACTATTCCACTTCCTGACAACTCAATGACTGAAGATATACTTCCTAACATCCCTTTGACTCATCGGAGTCTTCAACTTCATATTGTTACCCCTTGTTTCTGTGTCCCCTCTCTGGAACATCCTGTCTTTGACCACCTTATCTATTCCTCGAAGTATTTTGTATGTCGTTATCAAGTCTTCCCTAACCCTCTTGTCCTCCAGTGTAGTCAGACCAATTTCCCTTAACCTTTCTTCATAGGACATTCCCCTTAGCTCCGGAACTAACCTTGTTGCATACCTTTGCACTTTCTCTAATTTCTTGACGTGCTTGACCAGGTGTGGGTTCCACACTGGTGCTGCATAATCCAATATGGGCCTGACATTCACAGTGTACAGCGTCTTGAACGATTCCTTACTTATATATACCATATGTACTATACTTGTGTAGTATATGTACTAATTGTACTATACTTGTGTAGTATATGTACTAATTGTACTATACTTGTGTAGTATATGTTGTAATACAAGCTGTTATAGTTAGGATCCCTTGAACCTGTGATGCCCCTTGTGACGTCATGATACCCGCTCATGTGAGAGCGTCATCCCGAGGCTTCCCCCTCAGTCGACGGTAGGCATAGGTAAGGTGCGGGCACGGCAGACTCTGGCTTCCCTCCACTTACGTTATTACACTGTTACCATGCACCAGTGTGTTTCCCTGTGTCTCTTATTATTCTCCCAAGTACCCACACGACAAGTGGTGGAAGCGGTGGGCCCGTAATTCTGTTGATTACGGTGATTTGGGAAGATAATCTTTAACAAGCCAGCAGACATCTTGTGTTAGTTAGTTAGTTACCATTTTGTCCTAGGCACATGTCAATTAGACACTAGGCCTGTTGTATATATGTGTTTGTGTATGTGTATGTAAGGAAACACTTCGAAATGTTTCTGCCCCACCGGGAATTGAACCCGGCCCCTCCGTGCGTGAAGCAAGAGCTTTACCCACTAGGCCACCGGGGGCTGTAACGTGTGTAGGCCTACAGAGCTACCAACTCCAAGCAAGCAATTGTCAGCCTGTCTACACTGGTCCTGCTCAGCTAAGTGCCTTATATCTTATTTGTTAAAACCTTCGAGGGGTAGACCCGGGTTTTGCAAATTAAGCCACGAGATAAGCCACTGTGAATGGGGGAGTGCCAAGCCAGCAAGCCACCCAACCTGTTACGTCAGCCTAGCCCTTAAGCCAGCTTTCTACCCTGCTGTGCTCATAGTTACAAGAAGTCAAGCCATTCCAACCTGTTTAAGCCATCAAGCCCCAAGCCAGCAAGCCACCCAACCTGTTATGTCAGCCTAGTCCTTAATTAAGCCAGCTTTCTACCCTGCTGTGCTCATAGTTACAAAAAGACAAGCCATTCCAACCTGTTTAAGCCAGCAAGCCTAACCCAGCTGAGTGTGACTGTTTAAGCCAGTTAGCCTAACCCAGCTGAATGTGAGTGTTTAAGCCAGCCAAGCCACGTGAGTTCCTGCCTTCCCTATCGCCTTTGTGTTTTCAGGCAGTGCTGTTTTGAGTGCCAATACTATCCCTGTGGTATTCTGGGTTATTCCAAGCCACCCTGATTCAAGTGCCTAGTATAAAAGGCTCAAGCCACAGCAACCGTGACGCCGAGCACCGTGCCAGTCCAGTCACCCACCAACAAACACACACCGCCATTTTCCACGTATGTCTTATTTTACCCTTATATTGGGTCCTACAATAATTTTATTGGCTACGAATCGGGTCAAGAGTCCTGAGTGTGTTTCTTCATACCCATGGCCAACGATGTAAAAACCTAGATTCATAGTTCGACGTAGTAAAGCGCAAATTCTCCAAGGGTGTAGTGAGCAGACGACACCAGCCCCAGAGGACAACATTCTACACTTACCACCTTCCACTCCAAATTTCAACCATAACTATCTTCAATCTACAGCCTAGAGACATTTATCTTTTCTTTTTCCCAAATAATTAGAGACAATTGCGAGTGTTTGAGATATTCTTCTCAGTTACAGTGAATATTTTTGTGTTAACCTGAGATTTGTGATTTAATTGAAGACTAAGTGTTAAATTCCCTACTTATATTAATTTTTATTTTCCTAGTATCGTCTCTGATTAATTATTTTGTGTAATATTTCCTTTATATATAGTGTTGTGTTTTTGTCTCATCTGAAGTAAGTGTTATTTACTGAGTATTTTGTGCCGTTTAAATCAGTTATCCCTTTTGCCATTTTCTTGTTGTGTTCCAATAATTTTCCCAGCAATTTTTTTTCCCCTGTATTTCCCTGCTAATTCTTGTATTGTATTAAGTGTTCCCTCCCCAGAGTTCTTATTCAGCCTTTTATCATTGTTCATGTTCTTGTTTGTGTAATTAATTTTGACTTGACCTAGTAACTATATTTTTTTTCCAGTTATTGAATTACCATTTTAATTCAGTATGCATCAATAATTGAGTTATTATTTCCTATGCCCAGTGCCTCATTTATTTTAACTTCTGCAGAACAATATTAGAATATCTTCTGTGTGCAGTACATAATAATAATATATATTGTGGAAAATATTGGTATTTTCCGAAAGTTGTAATTGATAAACTTTCCAATATGAATTGATATCATTGCTGTGTTGCTGTTGGCTTAACATTAACTGAAAAGAACCAACGAATTCACACGCATGCGCGAGAGGCCTCGTGAGCTGGGCAGGGAGGCGGCATAGAGGGGAATAGGCAGAGAGTGAACAGGGAGCCTACCCACCCGATTTCAGGTGATGATGGCGAGTCAAATTTGGAGATTCCGGCCACCTAATCAGATTTAATTACCTCCTTTCGTAATGTGGAGGAATATCCAGTGACGGGGGGGAATATCGAGTGGGACAATCGGTCCAGGAGGTCCAGTAATCGGACAATAATTGTGAAATAAGGTGGGCCGCCGGCGAGTGACGCGGTCATAAGCCTATTTGAACTGAGTGAAGTGACCATACGGCAGGATAAAGTCGTAACCCTGATGTTGGGGAGTTCATCTTAGAAGAGACTGAAATATATTCGATGAACTTTGGGAAATGATGAATATAGTGAAACCGAGTTGTAAATAATCAGGGGTTGATTGTATCGGACGAGGCTACTAGCTTGGGTACGCCATACCCCGACCGCCATATTGGATGTGATTGAAATGAACTAACCTATCGCAAGTTATCTACTCGAAATTCAAGTATCGAGACTGTGAATGTGTATAAACTAGTGGGGCATTAAGCCAGGATACACGTAATATGTAAAGTTATATGTATAAACAGTACAAACGGTCGGATTAGTGAGAGGATCTGATT
>WNWK01025423.1:0-28590 GCA_009830355.1 Cherax destructor | reverse complement strand
TTTAGATAAAATATACCTATAAGTAAACTTCCTAAAAGAAAATCATAAAATTTTGCTTACTTTTCCCATAAATTTCAATTGCAGTAGAAATTCTATTTAAAAGTGTGAAAATCTAAGTATTTTAGCTAAAAATGAGTTTTGTCAGAAAAGCATCAAACCGCTCTAAAACGTCGAAATATCCCAATAAAATGCGATTTTAGCACTTTTTTCTGAGCTTTTTAATGTTTCATGTATTTTCGAAAATAATATGAAATATTCCTAAAATATTGTTTTTTATAGATTTTTAATGGGATTTTTAAAAATATGTAAATAATTATAAATATTCAAAATGCTATAAAACTTTATTTTATTGCATTTTTGACGATTTAAGGCATTTTCAAGGATTTTGTGAAAAACTATTTTTTTAGATAAAATATACCTAAGTAAGCTTCTCAAAGAAAATCATAAAATTTTGCTTACTTTTCCCATAAATTTAAATTTGCAGTAGAAATTTATTTAAAAGTGTGAAAATGTAAGTATTTTAGCTAAAAATGAGTTTTGTCAAGAAAGCATCAAACCGCTCTAAAACGTCGAAATATGCAATAAAATACGATTTTAGCACATTTTTCTGAGCTTTTTAATGTTTCATGTATATTTCAAAAATAATATGAAATATTCTATAAAAATATTGATTTTTATAGATTTTTAATGGGATTTTTTAAAAATATGTAAATAATAATAAATATTCAAAAATGCTATAAAACTTGATTTTATTGCATTTTTTTACGATTTAAGGCATTTTCAAGGATTTTCTGAAAAACTATTTTTTTAGATAAAATATACCTATGAGTAAGCTTCTCAAAAGAAAATCATAAAATTTTGCTTACTTTTCCCATAAATTTCAATTGCAGTAGAAATTCTATTTAAAAGTGTGAAAATGTAAGTATTTTAGCGAAAAAATGAGTTTTGTCAGAAAAGCATCAAACCGCTCTAAAACGTCGAAATATGCCACTGCCATAAAATGCGATTTTAGCACATTTTTCTAAGCTTTTTAATGTTTCATGTATTTTTCGAAAATAATATGAAATATTCTATAAAATATTGATTTTTATAGATTTAATGGGATTTTAAAAATATGTAAATAATTATTAAATATTAAAATGCTATAAAACTTGATTTTATTGCATTTTTGACGATTTAAGGCATTTTCAAGATTTTCTGAAAACTATTTTTGATAAAATATACCTATGAGTAAGCTTCTCAAAGAAAATCATAAAATTTGCTTACTTTTCCATAAATTTCAATTGCAGTAGAAATTCTATTTAAAAGTGTGAAAACTAGTTTTAGCTCGAGAAAAGCACTCAAACCTTAAACGTCGAAATATGAATAAAATACGATTTTAGCACATTTTCTGAGCTTTTTTTGTTTCATGTATTTTCGAAAATAATATGAAATATTCTATAAAAATATTGATTTTTATGATTTTTAATGGGATTTTAAAATATGTAAATAATTAATAAATATTAAAAATGCTATTAAACTTGATTTTATTGCATTTTTTGACGATTTAGGCATTTTCAAGGATTTTTGAAAACTATTTTAGATAAAATATACCTATGAGTAAGCTTCAAAAGAAAATCATAAAATTTTGCTTACTTTTCCCATAAATTTCAATTGCAGTAGAAATTTATTTAAAAGGTGAAAATCTAATATTTTAGCTGAAAAATGAGTTTGCCAGAAAAGCACCAAACCGCTCTAAAACGTTGAAATATGCAATAAAATACGATTTTAGCCCATTTTTTGAGCTTTTAATGTTTCATGTATTTTCAAAATAATATGAAATATTCTATAAAAATATTGATTTTTATAGATTTTTAATGGGATTTTTAAAAATATGTAAATAATTAATAAATATTCAAAAATGCTATAAAACTTGATTTTATTGCATTTTTACGATTTAAGGCATTTTCAAGGATTTTCTAAAAACAATTTTTTAGATAAAATATACCTAAAAGTAAGTTTCCAAAAGAAAATCATAAAATTTTGCTTACTTTTCCCATAAATTTCAATTGATTAAAATTTTTTTTTTTAAAAAATGTGAAAATCTAAGTATTTTAGAAAAAAAATGATTTTTTCCCAAAAAAGCATCAAACCGCCCTAAAACGTCAAAATATCCCAATAAAATGGGTTTTACCTTTTTCTAGAATTTTCATGTATTTTTCGAAAAAAATTGAAATATTCTATAAAAATTTTTTTTTTTTATAGTTTTTTGGGTTTTTTTTTAAAAATATGTAAAAAATTTAAATAAAATTAAAAATGCTAAAAAACTTGATTTTATTGCATTTTTAATTTTTAAGGGCATTTTAAAGGTTTTTCCTGAAAAACTTTTTTTTTAATTTAAAATATACCTATGAGTAAGCTTCTAAGAAAATCATAAAATTTTGCTTACTTTTCCCATAAATTTCAATTGCAATAGAAATTTATTTAAAAGTGTGAAAATCTAAGTATTTTAGCTAAAATGAGTTTTGCCAGAAAAGCACTCAAACCGCTCTAAAACGTCGAAATATGCCATAAATGCGATTTTAGCACATTTTTCTGAGCTTTTTAATGTTTCATGTATTTTCGAAAATAATATGAAATATTCTATAAAAATATTGATTTTTATAGATTTTTAATGGATTTTTAAAAATATGTAAATAATTAATAAATATTCAAAATGCTATAAAACTTGATTTTATTGCATTTTTGACGATTCAAGGCATTTTCAAGGATTTTCTGAAAAACTATTTTTAGATAAAATATACCTATGAGTAAGCTTCCTAAAGAAAATCATAAAATTTCTTACTTTTCCATAAATTTCAATGCGTAGAAATTATTTAAGTGTGAAATAATTTAGCAAATGAGTTTTGCCAGAAAAGCATCAAACCGCTCTAAAACGTCGAAATATGCATAAAATCGATTTTAGCACATTTTTCTGAGCTTTTTAATGTTTCATGTATTTTTCGAAAATAATATGAAATATTCTATAAAAATATTGATTTTTATAGATTTTTAATGGGATTTTTTAAAAATATGTAAATAATTAATAAATATTCAAAAATGCTATAAAACTTGATTTTATTGCATTTTTGACGATTTAAGGCATTTTCAAGGATTTTCTGAAAAACTATTTTTTTAGATAAAATATACCTATGAGTAAGCTTCCTAAAAGAAAATCATAAAATTTTGCTTACTTTTCCATAAATTTCAATTGCAGTAGAAATTCTATTTAAAAGTGTGAAAATGTAAGTATTTTAGCTAAAAAATGAGTTTTGCCAGAAAAGCACTCAAACCGCTCTAAAACGTCGAAATATGCTAAAATCGATTTTAGCACATTTTTCTGAGCTTTTAATGTTTCATGTATTTTCGAAAATAATATGAAATATTCTATAAAAATATTGATTTTTATAGATTTTTAATGGGATTTTTTAAAAATATGTAAATAATTTATAAATATTAAAAATGCTATAAAACGTTATTTTATTGCATTTTTTGACGATTCAAGGCATTTTCAAGGATTTTCTGAAAAACTATTTTTTTAGATAAAATATACCTATGAGTAAGCTTCCTAATAGAAAATCATAAAATTTTGCTTACTTTTCCCATAAATTTAAATTGCAATAGAAATTCTAATTAAAAGTGTGAAAATCTAAGTATTTTAGCTAAAAAATGAGTTTTGTCAGAAAAGCATCAAACCGCTCTAAAACGTCGAAATATGCCATAAAATACGATTTTAGCACTTTTTCTGAGCTTTTTAATGTTTCATGTATTTTTCGAAAATAATATGAAATATTCTATAAAAAATATTGATTTTTATAGATATTTAATGGGATTTTTTAAAAATATGTAAATAATTGATAAATATTCAAAAATGCTATAAAACTTGATTTTATTGCATTTTTTGACGATTTAAGGCATTTTCAAGAATTTTGTGAAAAATATTTTTTTTAGATAAAATATACCTATAAGTAAGCTTCCTAAAAGAAAATCATAAAATTTTGCTTACTTTTCCCATAAATTTCAATTGCAATAGAAATTCGATTTAAAAGTTTGAAAATCTAAGTATTTTAGCTAAAAATGAGTTTTGTCAGAAAAGCATCAAACCGCTCTAAAACGTCGAAATATGCCATCAAATGCGGTTTTAGCACAATTTTCTGAGCTTTTTAATGTTTCATGTATTTTTCAAAAATAATATGAAATATTCTATAAAAATATTGATTTTTAAAGATTTTTAATGGGATTTTTTAAAAATATGTAAATAATTAATAAATATTCAAAAATGCTATAAAACTTGATTTTATTGCATTTTTTTACGATTTAAGGCATTTTCAAGAATTTTGTGAAAAATATTTTTTTTAGATAAAATATACCTATAAGTAAGCTTCCTAAAAGAAAATCATAAAATTTTGCTTACTTTTCTCATAAATTTCAATTGCAGTAGAAATTCTATTTAAAAGTGTGAAAATGTAAGTATTTTAGCTAAAAAATGAGTTTTGTCAGAAAAGCATCAAACCGCTCTAAAACGTCGAAATATGCCATAAAATACGATTTTAGCACATTTTTCTGAGCTTTTTAATGTTTCATGTATTTTTCGAAAATAATATGAAATATTCTTAAAAATATTGATTTTTATAGATTTTTAATGGAATTTTTTAAAAATATGTAAATAATTAATAAATATTAAAAAATGCTATAAAACTTGATTTTATTGCATTTTTGACGATTTAAGGCATTTTAAAGGATTTTGTGAAAAACTATTTTTTTAGATAAAATATACCTATGAGTAAGCTTCCTAAAAGCAAATCATAAAATTTTGCTTACTTTTCCCATAAATTTCAATGCAGTAGAAAATCTATTTAAAAGTGTGAAAATGTAAGTATTTTAGCCAAAAAATGAGTTTTGTCAGAAAAGCATCAAACCGCTCTAAAACGTCGAAATATGCCATAAATTGCGATTTTAGCACATTTTTCTGAGCTTTTTAAGGGAGGGGCGAATGAATTCACGTTTTTTTCTTAATTTTGGTCTAATTTCAATGAGATTTTTTACAGTGATTTATACAGCTTTTAAAAACCTATACACTGTCTTTGTTATGATTTTTTGCCTTTAGGTTAGGTAGAAAAAATAAAATGTGCCAAATTTTAGGGGTCACAAAACCAGTAAATTTCTACAAAATTGGGAAGATGTACAATGCTCTAGTTAACATCAGATGAAAGATAAAGGCTCTATAATTGTTGACCCAATCCATTTTAGCAAAAATGTCAGTAGATTCCATTATAAAAAATGTTGAAGTTAGTGATTTTGTTTTTGCCTTTATTTTGTGGGAAAAAAATCAATAAAAACAAAGCTGTAAAAGATATTGGAAATCTTTCATGGGTGGTTGTAGAGCCATCATTACTCAATAACGTGTGAAAAAATCATGACAATCCTATAAATACTTTTCGCAAAACATTACAAACAATGTCAATAACTTATTTCTGAGTTATTAATATATTTTTCTGTGAAACTCTATGGATATGGCACGCTAAATCTCAGCGAGTTGCATGCATCAGCACATGTTGAGACCCCAGAGGCCACTGAGGTGGCATGAGTCCCTACACTTGAATGGAGGCATCAGAGATGTTGCTATTTAGAGTTTTTTAATGAAATAATCATAAAAATTGTAATTTTGCAGAGACAAAACTAAAAAAACACTAATTGGCAACATGTATTATTTATGACAGCAAGCACAACAAAAATACATTTAAGGAAAAAATATACTTGGAAATATGATATAAACAAGTTGATTACACCAAAATGTTGCCAGAATGATGCACTATTTTTGGTAAGAAAACATTTTTTTCCAAAATTTTTCAATCTTCCTTTCCTAATTTCTGGAACAAGGCTCGCCCCTCCCTATTAATGTTTCATGTATTTTTCGAAAATAATATGAAATATTCTATAAAAATATTGATTTTTATAGATTTTTATTGGGATTTTTTAAAAATATGTAAATAATTAATAAATATTAAAATGCTATAAAACGTTATTTTATTGCATTTTTGACGATTCAAGGCATTTTCAAGGATTTTTGAAAAACTATTTTTTAGATAAAATATCCTATAAGTAAGCTTCTAAAAGAAAATCATAAAATTTTGCTTACTTTTCCCATAAATTTCAATTGCAGTAGAAATTCTATTTAAAAGTGTGAAAATCTAAGTATTTTAGCTGAAAAATGAGTTTTGCCAGAAAAGCACTCAAACTGCTCTAAAACGTCGAAATATGCAATAAAATACGATTTTAGCACATTTTTCTGAGCTTTTTAATGTTTCATGTATTTTTCGAAAATAATATGAAATATTCTATAAAAATATTGATTTTTATAGATTTTTAATGGGATTTTTAAAAATATGTAAATAATTAATAAATATTCAAAAATGCTATAAAACTTGATTTTATTGCATTTTTTGACGATTTAAGGCATTTTCAAGGATTTCTTAAAAAAAATTTTTTTAGATAAAATATACCTATAGTAAGCTCCTAAAAGAAAATATAAAATTTTGCTTACTTTTCCCATAAATTTCAATTGCAATAGAAATTCATTTAAAGTGTGAAAATCTAAGTATTTTAGCTAAAAATGAGTTTTGCAGAAAAGCACTCAAACCGCTCTAAAACGTCGAAATATGCAATAAAATACGATTTTAGCACATTTTTCTGAGCTTTTAATGTTTCATGTATTTTTCGAAAATAATATGAAATATTCTATAAAAATATTGATTTTTATAGATTTTTAATGGGATTTTAAAAATGTAAATAATTTATAAATATTCAAAATGCTATAAAACTTATTTTATTGCATTTTTGACGATTAAGGTATTTTCAAGATTTTGAAAAATATTTTAGATAAAATATACCTATGAGTAAGCTTCCTAAAGAAATCATAAAATTTTGCTTACTTTTCCCAAAAATTTCAATTGCAGTAGAAATTTATTTAAAAGTGTGAAAATCTAGTATTTTAGCTAAAATGAGTTTTCAGAAAAGCATCAAACGTCTAAAACGTCGAAATATCCCAAAAAAAATGATTTTAGAACATTTTTCTGACTTTTAATGTTTCATGTTTTTCGAAAATAATGAATATTCTATAAAAATATTGATTTTATAGATTTTTAATGGGATTTTTAAAAATATGTAAATAATTAATAAATATTCAAAAAGCTATAAAACTTGTTTTATTGCATTTTGACGATTTAAGGATTTTCAAGGATTTTCTGAAAACTATTTTTTTGATAAAATATACCATGAGTAAGCTTCCTAAAGAAAATCTAAAATTTTGCTTACTTTTCCCATAAATTTCAATTGCAGTAGAAATTCTATTTAAAAGTGTGAAAATGTAAGTATTTTAGCTAAAAAATGAGTTTTCAGAAAAGATCAACGCTCTAAAACGTCGAAATATGCCTTAAAAGCGATTTAGAACATTTTCTGAGCTTTTTAATGTTTCATGTATATTTCGAAAATAATATGAAATATTCTATAAAAATATTGATTTTTATAGATTTTTAATAGTTTTAAAAATATGTAAAAAATTAAATAAAATATTCAAAAATGCTATAAAACTTGATTTTATTGCTTTTTTTACTTTTTAAGGATTTTAAGGTTTTTGAAAAATATTTTTAAATAAAATATACCAAATATCTTCCTAAAAAAATCAAAATTTTGCTTATTTTTCCCCTTTAAATTAAATTTTAAGAAATTATTTAAAAGGGAAATCAAAGTATTTTACTAAAATGAGTTTTGTCAGAAAAGCATCAAACCGCTCTAAAAGTCGAAATATGCCATAAAATGCGTTTTAGACATTTTCTGAGTTTTTTTAATGTTTCATGTTTTTTTCAAAAATAATGAAATATTCATAAAAAATTGATTTTATAGATTTTAAGGGTTTTTTAAAAAATTAAAAAATTAATAAATTAAAAAATGCTAAAAAACTTGTTTTTATTATTTTTTTATTTAAAGGATTTTCGGGGGTTTTCTGAAAATTTTTTTTTTGATAAAAAATCCTATGAGTAAGCTTTAAAAAAAATCAAAAAAATTTTTTTTTCCAAAAAATTTAATTGGAGAAATTTATTTAAAAGGGGAAAATTAAGTATTTTAGTAAAAATTTTTTGCCAAAAAAAATAAATTTAAAAAAAAATAAAAAATTTTAACTTTTTTTATTTTTAAGTTTCATGTATTTTAAAAATAAAGAAATATTTAAAAAATTGTTTTTTTAGTTTTTTAGGGATTTTTAAAAATGTAAATAATTAATAAAAAAAAAAAATTTATAAAACTTTTTTATTGCTTTTTTTACGTTTTCTTTTTGGGTTTTTTGAAAAACTTTTTTTTAAAAAAATCCTAAATAACTTTAAAAAAAATAAAATTTTCATTTTCCCAAAAATTTTAATTTAGAAATTTTTTTAAAAAAGTGTGAAAATAAGTATTTTAGCAAAAAAAGAGTTTGAGAAAACTAAAACCGTTAAAAGTGAAATATCCAAAAAGGTTTTGCCTTTTTCTGGTTTTTAAATGTTTCATGTATTTTAAAATAATATAAAATATTCTATAAAAATATTATTTTATAGATTTTAAGGGGTTTTTTTAAAATATGAAATAATTAATAAATATTAAAAAATCAAAAAACGATTTTACCTTTTTTACGATTTAAGGATTTTCAAGGATTTTCTGAAAATTTTTTTAATAAAAAAACCTATAAAAAGCTTCCAAAAAAAATTAAAATTTTTTTATTTTTCCCCAAAAATTTTTAAATTTCAGTAAAATTCATTTAAAAGGGGAAAATCTAAGTTTTTAGCAAAAAAATGAGTTTTCCAAAAACATCAAATGTCAAAACGTCGAAATATGAATAAAATCGATTTTAAACTTTTTTTGAGTTTTTTAATTTTCATGTTTTTTAAAAAAATTATGAAATATTCTTAAAAATATTGATTTTTATGATTTTTAAGGGGTTTTTTTAAAAATATGTAAAAAATTTAAAAAATATTAAAAAATCATAAAACTTGATTTTAGATTTTTTACGATTTAAGGCATTTTAAGGTTTTTTAAAAAAATATTTTTAATAAAATATACCTATAGTAAGCCCAAAAAAATCAAAAATTTTGCTTACTTTTCCCTAAATTTAAAGCAAAAAAATTTTCATTTAAAAGTGTGAAAATCTAAGTATTTTACTAAAAATGAGTTTTGTCAGAAAGCATCAAACGCTCTAAACGTCGAAATATGCATAAATCGATTTTAGCACATTTTAATAAATTTTTAATTCATTTATTTATTTTTTAAATATGATATTTAAAAATATTATTTAAGATTTTAAGGGATTTAAAAATATGTAAATAATTAATATATTCAAATGCTATAAAACTTATTTTATTTTGTAAGCATTTTCAGATTTTCGAACTATTTAGATAAATATACCTATATAAGCTCTAAAATCATAAATTTTGCTTATTTCCAAAATTAATTAGAAATTTATTTAGTGTGAAAATTAAGTATTTTAGCTAAAATGAGTTCCAGAAAACATCAAACCGCTCAACGTCGAATATGATAAATCGATTTAGAATTTTGAGCTAATGTTTCGTATTTTGAAAATAATATGAAATATTCTAAAATTTGATTATAGATTTTGGATTTTAAAAATGTAAATAATAATAATATTAAATTATAAAACTTGTTTTATTGCATTTGAGATTAAATTCAGATTTTCAAAACTTTTTAGATAAATATACTGTGAGTAGCCAGAAAATCATAATTTATTTTCCCATAAATTTAATTCAGAATCATTAAAATGTAATTAATTAGCTAAATGAGTTGCGAACATCAACCGCTTAAACGTCGAAATATGCAAATCGATTTACATTTCTGAGTTTTAATGTTTCTGTATTGAAAATAATATAAATATTCTAAAAATATTGATTTATAGATTTTAATTTTAAATATGTAAATAATTATAATATTAAAATTATAACATTTTATTGCATTTGACGATTAGGATTCAAGGATTTCGAAACTATTTTAATAAAATACTTAGTAAGCTTCCTAAAAAAAATATAAATTTTACTTTTCCATAAATTTAATTGTAAATTATTTAAAAGTGAAAATTTATTTTACTAAAAATGAGTTTTGCAGAAAACATAAACCGTCTAAACGTCGAAATATGCAATAAATACGATTTTAACATTTTTCGATTAATGTTTCATGTATTTTTCGAAATAATATAAATATTCTATAAAAATATTGATTTTTATAGATTTTAATGGATTTTTAAAAATATGTAAATAATATAAATATTAATGTAAAAACTTATTTTATTCTTTTGAATTTAAGATTCAAGATTTTCAAAACTATTTTAGATAAAATATACTATATAATTCTAAAGAAAATCATAAAATTTTGTTACTTTTCATAAATTTCAATTGCAGTAAAATTTATTTAAAAGTGTGAAAATCTAATTTAGCTGAAAATGAGTTTGCCAGAAAACACTCAAACCGCTCAAAACGTCGAAATATGAATAAAATACGATTTTAGACATTTTTCTATTTTTCTGTATTTGAAAATAATATGAAATATTTATAATTTGATTTTATAGATTTTTAATGATTTTTAAAATATGTAAATAATTAATAAATATAAAAATGCTATAAACGATTCATTTTTTGACATTTGTTTCAAGATTTTCGAAACTATTTTTAGATAATATACATTGTAAGTTTAAAAAAAATAAAAATTTTTACATACCATAAATTCAATTCAGTAGAATTCTATTTAAAGTGTGAAAATATAAATATTTATAAAATGAGTTTTGAGAAAGCATCAAACCTTAAAATTAAATATTCAAAACGATTTTACACATTTTTGAGTTTTTATGTTTCATGATTTTCAAATAATTGAAATATTCTATAAAATATTATTTTTATAATTTTTAATGATTTTAAAAATATGTAAATATTTAAATATTCAAAAATGCTATAAAACGTTATTTTATTGCATTTTTGAGTTAAAGCATTCAAGATTTTCTGAAAACTATTTAATAAAATATCCTTATAAGCTTCTAAGATTAAAT
Organism: Cherax destructor; assembly: GCA_009830355.1. Lineage (NCBI taxonomy): Eukaryota > Metazoa > Arthropoda > Malacostraca > Decapoda > Parastacidae > Cherax > Cherax destructor. Next base: position 17,495 of record WNWK01025423.1, on the reverse strand, counting down.
TTTGCTTATTTTCCCATAAATTTCAATTGCATTGAAATTTTTTAAAAGTGTGAAAATGTAATATTTTGCTAAAATGAGTTTTAGAAAAGATCAAACCGCTCTAAAACGTCGAAATATGCATAAATCGATTTTAGACATTTTCTGAGTTTTAATGTTTCATGTATTTTCGAAAATAATATGAAATATTTATAAAAATATTGATTTTTATAGATTTTAATGGGATTTTAAAATATGTAAATAATTATAAAATTCAAAACGCTTAAAACTATTTTATTGCATTTTTACGATTTAAGGCATTTTCAGGATTTTAAACTATTTTTGAAAATATACTAATAGTTCTAAAGAAAATTAAAATTTTGTTACTTTTCATAAATTTCAATTCGTAAAATTCTATTTAAAAGTGTAAAATTAAGTATTTTAGCTAAAAATGAGTTTTCCAGAAAAACTCAAACCGTCTAAAACGTCGAAATATGAAAAAATACGTTTTAATTTTCTACTTTTAATGTTTCATGTATTTTTGAAAATAATATGAAATATTTATAAAAATTTGATTAAGATTTTAAGGGATTTTAAAAATATGAAATAATTAATAAATTAAATGCTATAAACTGATTTTATTGCATTTTGAATAATGATTTTCAAGATTTTTGAAAAATTTTTTTAGATAAATAACTATATAATTCTAAAAAAAATCATAAAATTGCTTATTTTTCATAATTTAATTCAGTGAATTCATTTAAAAGTTGAAAATTAATATTTTAGCTAAAAATATTTTGCAGAAGACAAAACTCTAAATGTAATATCATAAATCATTTTAGAATTTCTATTTAATGTTTCATGTATTTTAAATAATAAAATATTTTAAAAAATATTTTTAAGTTTTAATGGATTTTTAAAAATATGTAAATAATTTAAATTTAAATGCTTAAAACTTTTTATTGCTTTTGACATTAGATTTAGAATTTTTAAAATTTTTAGGATAAAATATATAATAATTCCTAAAAAAAATCATAAAATTTTGTTATTTTCCATAATTTTTCATAATATTTAAAGTTGAAAATCTAATTTTATAAAAATGAGTTTTCCAGAAAACATAAACCGCTCTAAACTCAAATATGCAATAAAATCTTTTAAATTTGAATTAATTTTAGTAAAAATAATATGAAAATTCATAAAATGATTTATAGATTTTAATGGGATTTTAAAAATTTAAATAATTATAATTTTCAATGTATCTTGATTTTATTGCATTTTAATTTAAAGATTTTAAGGATTTTTAAAATATGTAAATAAATAATATTCAAAATCATAAAATTTTTTATTTCCATATTTATTGCAAATTTTTAAAGTATTTTTAGTAAAAATGATTTTGCAGAAAACATAAACCTTAAAACGAAATATATAAATCATTTTAGCACTTTTTCTGAGTTTTAAGTTTCTATTTTTCAAAATAAATAAAATTTTAATTATTTTATAATTTAATGGGATTTTAAAAATATTAAATAATAATAAATATTAAAATGCTATAAAATGTTTTATGCATTTTTGACGATTAAGGATTTTCAAGGATTTTGAAAACTATTTTTTAGATAAAATATACTTAGTAAGTTCTAAAGAAAATATAAAATTTTTTTATTTTATAAATTTCAATTGAGTAGAAATTTATTTAAAATGTAAAATTAAGATTTTAGCTAAAAATGGTTTTCAACACTAAACCGTCTAAAAGTGAAATATGCATAAATCGATTTTACACATTTTTTAGTTTAATGTTTCATGTATTTTAAAATAATATGAAATATTATTGTTATTTTATAGATTTTTAATGGGATTTTTAAAATATGTAAATAATATAATATAAAAATGTATAAAACTTATTTTATTGATTTGAGATTTGAATATTTTCAAGTTTTTAAAACTATTTTTTTAGTAAATATCTTGAGTAAATTCTAAAAGAAAATCATAAAATTTGTTTTTCCATAATTTAATTTCAAAAATATTTAAAATTGAAAATTAAATTTAGCTAAAAATGAGTTTTTAGAAAAGCATCAAACCGTTCTAAAACTGAAATTGCATAAAATCGATTTTAGCATTTTCTAGATTTTTAATGTTTCTTATTTTTCAAAATAATTGATTAAAATATTATTTTTATAGATTTTTAATGATTTTTAAAATATGTAAATAATATAAAATTAAAATGCTATAAAACTGATTTTATTGCATTTTGACGATTTAGCATTTTCAGTTTTTAAAATCTATTTTTTTTAAAATAATATAAATTCTAAAAGAAAATATATAATTTTTTACTTTTCATAAATTTAATTGAGTATTTTAGCTAAAAATGAGTTTTGCCAGAAAAGCACTCAAACCCTAAAACTCGAAATATGCAATAAATACTATTTTGACATTTTCTGAGCTTTTTAATGTTTCATGTATTTTTGAAAATAATATGAAATATTCTATAAAAATATTGATTTTAATAGTTTTAATGGATTTTAAAAATATGTAAATAATTTATAATATTAAAAATTATAAAACTTATTTTATTGCATTTTTGACGATTCAAGGCATTTTCAAGGATTTTCTGAAAAACTATTTTTAGATAAAATATACCTATAAGTAACTTCCTAAAAAAATCATAAAATTTTCTTACTTTTCCATAAATTTCAATTGCAGTAGAAATTCTATTTAAAAGTGTGAAAATCTAAGTATTTTAGCTAAAAATGAGTTTTGCAGAAAAGCACTCAAACCGCTCTAAAACGTCGAAATATGCAATAAAATACGATTTTAGCACATTTTTCTGAGCTTTTAATGTTTCATGTATTTTGAAAATAATATGAAATATTCTAAAAAATTTGATTTTTTAGATTTTTAATGGGATTTTTAAAAATATGTAAATAATTAATAAATATTAAAAATGCTATAAAACGTTATTTTATTGCATTTTTTGACGATTTAAGAGCATTTTCAGGATTTTCTGAAAAACTATTTTTAGATAAAATATACCTATGAGTAAGCTTCCTAAAAGAAAATCATAAAATTTTGCTTACTTTTCCCATAAATTTCAATTGCAGTAGAAATTCTATTTAAAAGTGTGAAAATTAAGTATTTTAGCTAAAAATGAGTTTTGCCAGAAAGCACTCAAACCGCTCTAAAACGTCGAAATATGCAAAAACGATTTTAGCACATTTTCTAGCTTTAATGTTTCATGTATTTTGAAAATAATATGAAATATTCTATAAAATATTGATTTTATAGATTTTTAATGGATTTTAAAATATGTAAATAATAAATATTAAAATGCTAAAACATTTATTGCATTTTTGAGATTAAGGCATTTCAGATTTTTGAAACTATTTAGATAATATACTTGAGTAAGCTTCCTAAAGAAAATCATAAATTTTGCTTACTTTTCCCATAATTTCAATTGCAGTAGTATAAAAATATTGATTTTATAGATTTTTAAGGGATTTTTAAAATATGTAAATAATTTATAATATTAAAATGCTATAAACTTATTTTATTGCATTTTTGACGATTAAGGCATTTTCAAGGATTTTCTGAAAACTTTTTTTAGATAAATATACTATAATAAGCTTCCAAAAGAAATCATAAAATTTTGTTACTTTTCCATAAATTTCAATTGCAGAAATTCTATTTAAAAGTGTGGAAATGTATTTTAGCTAAAAATGAGTTTTCAGAAAAGCACTCAAACCGCTCTAAAACGTCGAAATATGCAATAAAATCGATTTAGACAACTATTTTTAGATAAAATATCCTTGAGTAAGCTTCCTAAAGAAATCATAAAATTTTGCTTACTTTCCATAAATTTCAATTGCAGAAATTCTATTTAAAAGTGTGAAAATTTATTTTAGCTAAAATGAGTTTTGCAGAAGCATCAAACCGCTCTAAACGTCGAAATATGCAAAAATACGATTTAGCACATTTTTGAGCTTTTAATGTTTCATGTATTTTTAAAATATATGAAATATTCTAAAAATATTGATTTTTATAGTTTTTAATGATTTTTAAAATATGTAATAATTATAAATATTAAATGCTATAAACTTATTTATTGCATTTTTGACGATTCAAGGCATTTTCAAGGATTTTCTGAAAAACTTTTTTTTTAGATAAATATACCTATGAGTAAGCTTCCTAAAAGAAAATCATAAAATTTTGCTTATTTCCCATAAATTTCAATTCAGTAGAAATTCTATTTAAAAGTGTGAAAATGTAAGTATTTTAGCTGAAAATGAGTTTTCCAGAAAGCACTCAAACCATCTAAAACGTCGAAATATGCAATAAAATACGATTTTAGCACATTTTTCTGAGCTTATGTTTTTTTCGAAAATATATGAAATATTCTATAAAATATTGATTTATAGATTTTTAATGAATTTTAAAAATATGAAATATTTATAAATATTAAAAATGTATGAACTTTTTTTATTGCATTTTTGACGATTCGCATTTTCAAGGATTTTCTGAAAACTATTTTTTAGATAAAATATACCTATAAGTAAAGCTTCCTAAAAGAAAATCATAAAATTTTGCTTACTTTTCCCATAAATTTCAATTGCAGTAGAAATTCTATTTAAAAGTGTGAAAATGTAAGTATTTTAGCTAAAAATGAGTTTGCCAGAAAACACTCAAACCGCTCTAAAACGTCGAAATATGCAATAAAATACGATTTTAGCACATTTTTTTGAGCTTTTTAATGTTTCATGTATTTTTCGAAAATAATATGAAATATTCTATAAAAATATTGATTTTATAGATTTTAATGGGATTTTTTAAAATATGTAAATAATTATAAATATTAAAAATGCTATAAACTTATTTTATTGCATTTTGACGATTCAGGCATTTTCAAGGATTTTCTGAAAAACTATTTTTTAGATAAAATATACCTATGAGTAAGCTTCCTAAAGAAAATCATAAATTTGCTTACTTTCCATAAATTTCAATTCAGTGAAATTTATTTAAAGTGTGAAAATTAAGTATTTTAGCTAAAATGAGTTTTGCCAGAAAAGCACTCAAACCGCTCTAAACGTCGAAATATGCAATAAAATACGAAATTTATTTTTTAAAAGACAGATTTTCAAAACTTTTTGATATATCTATCTTCTTCATAAATTGCTATTTTCAAATTCAAGAGAAATTTATTTAAAATTTAAAATTAAGTATTTTAGCTAAAAATGAGTTTTGCCGAAAACACTCAAACCGCTTAAACGTCGAAATATGCAATAAAATACGATTTAGCAATTTTCTGAGCTTTTTAATGTTTCATGTATTTTCGAAAATAATATGAAATATTCTATAAAATATTGATTTTTATAGATTTTAATGGATTTTTAAAATATGTAAATAATTTATAATATTAAAATGTAAAACTTATTTTATTGCATTTTTGACGATTCAAGGCATTTTCAGGATTTTCTGAAAACTATTTTTAGATAAATATACCTATATAAGCTTCCTAAAGAAAATCATAAAATTTTGTTACTTTTCCATAAATTTCAATTCAGTAGAAATTCTATTTAAAGTGTGAAAATTAAGTATTTTAGCTAAAATGAGTTTCAGAAAAGCACTCAAACCGCTCTAAAACGTCGAAATATGCAATAAATCATTTTAGCAATTTTTTGAGTGAGCTTTTTAATGTTTCATGTATTTTTGAAAATAATATGAAATATTCTATAAAATATTGATTTTATAGATTTTTAATGGATTTTTTAAAAATATGTAAATAATTTATAAATATTCAAAATTTATAAAACGTTATTTTATTGCATTTTTGACGATTTAAGGCATTTTCAAGGATTTTCTGAAAACTATTTTTAGATAAAATATACCTTGAGTAAGCTTCCTAAAAGAAAATCATAAAATTTTGCTTACTTTTCCATAAATTTCAATTGCAGTAGAAATTCTATTTAAAGTGTGAAATGTAAGTATTTTAGCTAAAAATGAGTTTTGCCAGAAAAGCACTCAAACGCTCTAAAACGTCGAAATATGCAATAAAATGATTTTAGCATTTTTCTGAGCTTTTAATGTTTCATGTATTTTTCAAATAATATGAAATATTCTATAAAAATATTGATTTTATAGATTTTTAATGGATTTTTAAAAATATGTAAATAATTATATATATTAAAATGCTATAAAACGTTATTTTATTGCATTTTTGACGATTCAAGGCATTTTCAAGGATTTTCTGAAAAACTATTTTTTAGATAAAATATACCTATAGAGTAAGCTTCCTAAAAAAAATCATAAAATTTTGCTTACTTTTCCCATAAATTTCAATTCAGTAGAAATTCTATTTAAAAGTGTGAAAATCTAAGTATTTTAGCTAAAAATGAGTTTTGCAGAAAAGCACTCAAACCGCTCTAAAACGTCGAAATATGCAATAAAATACGATTTTAGCACATTTTTCTGAGCTTTTTAATGTTTCATGTATTTTCGAAAATAATATGAAATATTCTATAAAAATATTGATTTTTATAGATTTTTAATGGATTTTTAAAAATATGTAAATAATTATAAATATTAAAAATGCTATAAACTTGATTTTATTGCATTTTTGACGATTTAAGGCATTTTCAAGATTTTCTGAAAACTATTTTTTTAGATAAAATATACCTATGAGTAAGCTTCCTAAAAGAAAATCATAAATTTGCTTACTTTTCCCATAAATTTCAATTGCAGTGAAATTCTATTTAAAGTGTGAAAATGTAAGTATTTTAGCTAAAAATGAGTTTTGCCAGAAAAGCACTCAAACCGCTCTAAAACGTCGAAATATGCAATAAAATACGATTTTAGCACATTTTTCTGAGCTTTTAATGTTTCATGTATTTTGAAAATAATATGAAATATTCTATAAAAATATTGATTTTTATAGATTTTAATGGATTTTTTAAAAATATGTAAATAATTATATAAATATTCAAAATGCTATAAAACTTATTTTATTGCATTTTTGACGATTCAAGGCATTTTCAAGGATTTTCTGAAAAACTATTTTTAGATAAAATATACCTATAGAGTAAGCTTCCAAAAGAAAATCATAAAATTTTGCTTACTTTTCCCATAAATTTCAATTGCAGTAGAAATTCTATTTAAAAGTGTGAAAATGTAAGTATTTTAGCTAAAAATGAGTTTGCCAGAAAAGCACTCAAACCGCTCTAAAACGTCAAATATGCAATAAAATACGATTTTAGCATATTTTTCTGAGCTTTAATGTTTCATGTATTTTGAAAATAATATGAAATATTCTATAAAAATATTGATTTTTATAGATTTTTAATGAATTTTTAAAAATATGTAAATAATTTATAAATATTCAAAAATCTATAAAACGTTATTTTATTGCATTTTTGACGATTAAGCATTTTCAGATTTTCTGAAAACTATTTTTAGATAAAATATACCTTGAGTAAGCTTCCAAAAGAAAATCATAAAATTTTGCTTACTTTTCCATAAATTCAATTGCAGTAGAAATTCTATTTAAAGTGTGAAATTAAGTATTTTAGCTAAAATGAGTTTTGCCAGAAAAGCACTCAAACGCTCTAAAACGTCGAAATATGCAATAAAATACGATTTTAGCACATTTTTCTGAGCTTTTTAATGTTTCATGTATTTTCGAAAATAATATGAAATATTCTATAAAATATTGATTTTTATAGATTTTAATGGATTTTTTAAAATATGTAAATAATTATAAATATTAAAATGCTATAAAACTTATTTTATTGCATTTTTTGACGATTAAGGCATTTTCAGGATTTTCTGAAAACATTTTTTTAGATAAAATATACCTATGAGTAAGCTTCCTAAAAGAAAATCATAAAATTTTGCTTACTTTTCCCATAAATTTCAATTGCGTAGAAATTCTATTTAAAAGTGAAAATCTAATATTTTAGCTAAAAATGAGTTTTGCAGAAAAGCACTCAAACCGTCTAAAACGTCGAAATATGCAATAAAATACGATTTTAGCACATTTTTCTGAGCTTTTAATGTTTCATGTATTTTCGAAAATAATATGAAATATTCTATAAAAATATTGATTTTTATAGATTTTATATGGATTTTTAAAAATATGTAAATAATTATAAATATTCAAAATGCTATAAACTTATTTTATTGCATTTTTGACGATTCAAGGCATTTTCAAGGATTTTCTGAAAACTATTTTTTAGATAAAATATACCTATGAGTAAGCTTCCTAAAAGAAAATCATAAAATTTTGCTTACTTTTCCATAAATTTCAATTGCAGTAGAAATTCTATTTAAAAGTGTGAAAATGTAAGTATTTTAGCTAAAAATGAGTTTTGTCAGAAAAGCACTCAAACCGCTCTAAAACGTCGAAATATGCATAAAATCGATTTTAGCACATTTTTCTGAGCTTTTAATGTTTCATGTATTTTCGAAAATAATATGAAATATTCTATAAAATATTGATTTTTATAGATTTTTAATGGATTTTTAAAAATATGTAAATAATTTATAAATATTCAAAAATGCTATAAAACTTGATTTTATTGCATTTTTGACGATTAAGGCATTTTCATGGATTTTCTGAAAACTATTTTTTAGATAAAATATACCATGAGTAAGCTTTCCTAAAAGAAAATCATAAAATTTGCTTACTTTTCCCATAAATTTCAATTGCAGTAGAAATTCTATTTAAAAGTGTGAAAATTAAGTATTTTAGCTAAAAATGAGTTTTGCCAGAAAAGCACTCAAACCGCTCTAAAACGTCGAAATATGCAATAAAATACGATTTTAGCACATTTTTCTGAGCTTTTAATGTTTCATGTATTTTTGAAAATAATATGAAATATTCTATAAAATATTGATTTTATAGATTTTTAATGGATTTTTTAAAAATATGTAAATAATTATAATATTAAAATGCTATAAACTTGATTTTATTGCATTTTTGACGATTTAAGGCATTTTCAGGATTTTCTGAAAACTATTTTTAGATAAAATATACCTATGAGTAAGCTTCCTAAAAGAAAATCATAAAATTTTGCTTACTTTTCCCATAAATTTCAATTGCATAGAAATTTATTTAAAGTGTGAAAATGTAAGTATTTAGCTAAAATGAGTTTTCAGAAAAGCACTCAAACCGCTTAAACGTCGAAATATGCAATAAAATCGATTTTACAATTTTTCTGAGCTTTTAATGTTTCATGATTTCGAAAATAATATGAAATATTCTATAAAATATTGATTTTTATAGATTTTAATGAATTTTTAAAATATGTAAATAATTATAAATATTAAAAATGCTATAAAACTTGATTTTATTGCATTTTTGACGATTTAAGGCATTTTCAAGATTTTCTGAAAAACTATTTTTTAGATAAAATATACCTATGAGTAAGCTTCCTAAAGAAAATCATAAAATTTTGCTTACTTTTCCCATAAATTTCAATTCAGTAGAAATTCTATTTAAAAGTGTGAAAATCTAAGTATTTTAGCTAAAAATGAGTTTTGCAGAAACACTCAAACTGCTCTAAAACGTCGAATATGCAATAAAATACGATTTTAGCACATTTTTCTGACTTTTATGTTTCATGTATTTTCGAAAATAATATGAAATATTCTATAAAAATATTGATTTTATAGATTTTAATGGATTTTTAAAAATATAAATAATTATAAATATTAAAAATGCTATAAAACTTATTTTATTGCATTTTTGACGATTAAGGCATTTTCAGGATTTTCTGAAAACTATTTTTAGATAAAATATACCATGAGTAAGCTTCCTAAAGAAAATCATAAAATTTTGCTTACTTTTCCCATAAATTTCAATTGCAGTAGAAATTCTATTTAAAAGTGTGAAAATTAAGTATTTTAGCTAAAAATGAGTTTTGCCAGAAAAGCACTCAAACTGCTCTAAAACGTCGAAATATGCAATAAAATACGATTTTACACATTTTCTGAGCTTTTTAATGTTTCATGTATTTTCGAAAATAATATGAAATATTCTATAAAAATATTGATTTTATAGATTTTTAATGGATTTTTAAAAATATGTAAATAATTAATAAATATTCAAAAATGCTATAAAACTTGATTTTATTGCATTTTTGACGATTAAGGCATTTTCAAGGATTTTCTGAAAAACTATTTTTAGATAAAATATACATATGAGTAAGCTTCCTAAAGAAAATCATAAAATTTTGCTTACTTTTCCCATAAATTTCAATTGCAGTAGAAATTCTATTTAAAAGTGTGAAAATGTAAGTATTTTAGCTAAAAAATGAGTTTTGCAAGAAAAGCACTCAAACCGCTCTAAAACGTCGAAATATGCAATAAAATACGATTTTAGCACATTTTTCTGAGCTTTTTAATGTTTCATGTATTTTCGAAAATAATATGAAATATTCTATAAAAATATTGAATTTTATAGATTTTTAATGGGATTTTTAAAAATATGTAAATAATTAATAAATATTCAAAAATGCTATAAAACTTGATTTTATTGCATTTTTGACGATTTAAGGCATTTTCAAGGATTTTTGAAAAACTATTTTTAGATAAAATATACCTTGAGTAAGCTTCCTAAAAGAAAATCATAAAATTTTGCTTACTTTTCCCATAAATTTCAATTGCAGTAGAAATTCTATTTAAAAGTGTGAAAATTAAGTATTTTAGCTAAAATGAGTTTTGCCAGAAAAGCACTCAAACCGCTCTAAAACGTCGAAATATGCAATAAAATACGATTTTAGCACATTTTTCTGAGCTTTTAATGTTTCATGTATTTTCGAAAATAATATGAAATATTCTATAAAAATATTGATTTTTATAGATTTTTAATGGGATTTTTTAAAAATTGTAAATAATTAATAAATATTCAAAAATGCTATAAAACTTGATTTTATTGCATTTTTACGATTAAGGCATTTTCAAGGTATTTTCTGAAAAATATTTTTTAGATAAATATATACCTTGAGTAATTCCTAAAAGAAAATCATAAATTTTGCTTACTTTTCCCAAATTTCAATTGCAGTAAATTCTATTTAAAAGGTGAAAATATGCATTTATAAAAATGAGTTTTGCAGAATAAGCCTAAACCGCTCTAAAACGTCGAAATATGCAATAAAATACGATTTTAGCACATTTTCTGAGCTTTTAATGTTTCATGTATTTTTGAAAATAATATGAAATATTCTATAAAAATATTGATTTTATAGATTTTAATGGATTTTTAAAAATATGTAAATAATTAATAAATATTCAAAATGCTATAAACTTGATTTTATGCATTTTTTGACGATTTAAGGCATTTTCAAGGATTTTTGAAAAACTATTTTTAGATAAAATATACTATGAGTAAGCTTCCTAAAGAAAATCATAAAATTTTGCTTACTTTTCCCATAGAATTTCAATTGCAGTAAATTCTATTTAAAGTGTGAAAATTAAGTATTTTGCTAAAAAATGAGTTTTGTAGAAAAGCACTCAAACCACTCTAAAACGTCGAAATATGCATAAAATGCGATTTTAGCAATTTTTCTGAGCTTTTTAATGTTTCATGTATTTTTCGAAAATAATATGAAATATTCTATAAAAATATTGAATTTTATAGATTTTTAATGGGATTTTTTAAAAATATGTAAATAATTTATAAATATTAAAAAATGCTATAAAACGTTATTTTATTGCATTTTTTGACGATTCAAGGCATTTTCAAGGATTTTCTGAAAAACTATTTTTTAGATAAAATATACCTATGAGTAAGCTTCCTAAAGAAAATCATAAAATTTTGCTTACTTTTCCCATAAATTTCAATTGCAGTAAAAATTCTATTTAAAAGTGTGAAAATATAAGTATTTTAGCTGAAAAATGAGTTTTGCAGAAAAGCACTCAAACCGCTCTAAAACGTCGAAATATGCAATAAAATACGATTTTAGCACATTTTTCTGAGCTTTTTAATGTTTCATGTATTTTTCGAAAATAATATGAAATATTCTATAAAAATATTGAATTTTATAGATTTTTAATGGGATTTTTAAAAATATGTAAATAATTAATATATATTCAAAAATGCTATAAAACTTGATTTTATTGCATTTTTTGACGATTAAGGCATTTTCAAGGATTTTTGAAAAACTATTTTTTAGATAAAATATACCTTGAGTAAGCTTCCTAAAAGAAAATCATAAAATTTTGCTTACTTTTCCCATAAATTTCAATTGCAGTAGAAATTCTATTTAAAAGTGTGAAAATCTAAGTATTTTAGCTGAAAAATGAGTTTTGCCAGAAAAGCACTCAAACCGCTCTAAAACGTCGAAATATGCAATAAAATACGATTTTAGCACATTTTTCTGAGCTTTTTAATGTTTCATGTATTTTCGAAAATAATATGAAATATTCTATAAAATTTGATTTAGATTTTTAATGATTTTAAAAATATGTAAATAATTATAAAATTAAATGCTATAAAACTTATTTTATTGCATTTGACGATTAAGGCATTTTCAAGATTTTCGAAACTATTTTTAGATAAAATATACCTTGAGTAACTCTAAGAAAATCATAAAATTGCTTACTTTTCCCATAAATTTCAATTGCTAAAATTTATTTAAAAGTGTAAATGTAAGTATTTTAGCTAAAAATGAGTTTTGAACACTCAAAGCTAAAACGTCAAATATGCAAATAGATTCATTTTTCTGACTTTAATGTTTCATGTTTCGAAAATAATATAAATATTCTATAAATATTGAATTTTTAGATTTTTAATGGGATTTAAAAAATTAAATAATATAAATATTAAATGCTAAACTTATTTTATTGCATTTGACGATTAGGCATTTTCAAGGATTTTAAATTTTTAGATAAAATATACTTGAGTAACTTCCTAAGAAAATCATAAATTCTTACTTTTCCATAAATTTCAATTGATAGAAATTTATTTAAAGTGTAATTAAATTTTGCTAAAAATAGTTTTGCAGAAAACATCAAGCTCAAAACGTCGAAATATAATAAATCGATTTACACATTTTGAGCTTTAATGTTTCATGTATTTGAAAATAATGAAATATTCTATAAAATATTGATTATAGATTTTAATGGGATTTAAAAATATTAAATAATATAAATTAAATGCTATAAAACTTATTTTTGATTTTGACGATTAAGGCATTTTCAAGGATTTAAACTTTTTAGATAAATATACCTATAATTCTAAAATCATAAATTTTGCTTTTCATAAATTTCAATTGCAGTTTTTAAGTAATTGTATTTAGCTAAAAATGAGTTTGCAGAAAACACTCAACTTAAAACGTCGAAATATGCAATAAATACGATTTTAGCATTTTCTGAGCTTTTAATGTTTCATGTATTTTCGAAAATAATATGAAATATTCTATAAAAATATTGATTTTTAAGATTTTAATGGGATTTTTAAAAATATGTAAATAATTTAATAAATATTAAAAATGCTATAAAACTTGATTTTATTGCATTTTTGACGATTTAAGGCATTTTCAAGGTTTTTGTGAAAAACTATTTTTAGATAAAATATACCTATGAGTAAGCTTCCTAAAAGAAAATCATAAAATTTTGCTTACTTTTCCCATAAATTTCAATTCAGTAGAAATTCTATTTAAAAGTGTGAAAATCTAAGTATTTTAGCTAAAAATGAGTTTTGCAGAAAAGCACTCAAACCGCTCTAAACGTCGAAATATGCAATAAAATACGATTTTAGACATTTTTCTGAGCTTTTTTTTAGCATATTTTTCTGAGCTTTAATGTTTAATGTATATTTCGAAAATAATATGAAATATTCTATAAAAATATTGATTTTTATAGATTTTAAGGGATTTTTAAAAATATGTAAATAATTAATAAAAATTCAAAATGCTATAAAACTTGATTTTATTGCATTTTGACATTTAAGGCATTTTCAAGGATTTTCTGAAAAACTATTTTTAGATAAAATATACCTTGAGTAAGCTTCTAAAGAAAATCATAAAATTTTGCTTACTTTTCCCATAAATTTCAATTGCAGTAGAAATTCTATTTAAAAGTGTGAAAATTAAGTATTTAGCTAAAAAATGAGTTTGTCAGAAAAGTATCAAACCGCTCTAAAACGTCGAAATATGCATAAAATGCGATTTTAGCACATTTTCTGAGCTTTTTAATGTTTCATGTATTTTTCGAAAATAATATGAAATATTCTATAAAAATTTTATTTTATAGATTTTTAATGGGTTTTTTAAAAATATGTAAAAAATTAATAAATTTTAAAAAATTATAAAACTTATTTTTTTGCTTTTTTACGTTTAAAAGCATTTTAAAAATTTTTTAAAAAAATTTTTAGATAAAATATACTTGATAAGTTTCCCTAAAGAAAATCATAAAATTTTGCTTACTTTCCCCATAAATTTCAATTCAAAATGTTTAAAAGTTAAGTAGTTTTAGCTAAAAAATGAGTTTTGCCAGAAAACACTCAAACCGCTCTAAAACGTCGAAATATGCAATAAAATACGATTTTAGCACTTTTCTGAGCTTTTTAATGTTTCATGTATTTTCGAAAATATATGAAATATTCTATAATATTGATTTTTATAGATTTTTAATGGGATTTTAAAAATATGTAAATAATTAATAAATATTCAAAAATGTATAAAACTTGATTTTTTGCATTTTGACGATTTAAGAATTTTCAAGGATTTTTGAAAAACTATTTTTAGATAAATATACATATGAGTAAGCTTCCTAAAGAAAATCATAAAATTTTGCTTACTTTTCCCATAGAATTTCAATTGCAGTAGAAATTCTATTTAAAAGTGTGAAAATTAAGTATTTTAGCTAAAAAATGAGTTTTGTCAGAAAACACTCAAACGCTCTAAAACGTCGAAATATGCATCAAATCGATTTTAGCATATTTTTCTGAGCTTTTTAATGTTTCATGTATTTTTGAAAATAATATGAAATATTCTAAATTAATGTTGATTTTATAGATTTTTAATGGGATTTTTTAAAAATATGTAAATAATTTATAAATATTAAAAAATGCTATAAAACTTATTTTATTGCATTTTGACGATTAAGGCATTTTCAAGGTTTTTCTGAAAAACTTTTTTTTAGATAAAATATACCTATGAGAAAAGTTTTCCTAAAAAAATCATAAAATTTTGCTTACTTTTCCCATAAATTTCAATTGCAGTAGAAATTCTATTTAAAAGTGTGAAAATGTAAGTATTTTAGCTAAAAATGAGTTTGCCAGAAAAGCACTCAAACCGCTCTAAAACGTCGAAATATGCAATAAAATACGATTTTAGCACATTTTCTGAGCTTTTAATGTTTCATGTATTTTCGAAAATAATATGAAATATTCTATAAAAATATTGATTTTATAGATTTTTAATGGGATTTTTTAAAAATATGTAAATAATTTATAAATATTAAAAAATGCTATAAAACGTTATTTTATTGCATTTTTGACGATTCAAGGCATTTTCAAGGATTTTCGGAAAAACTATTTTTTTAGATAAAATATACATATGAGTAAGCTTCCTAAAGAAAATCATAAAATTTTCTTACTTTTCCCATAAATTTCAATTGCAGTAGAAATTCTATTTAAAAGTGTGAAAATGTAAGTATTTTAGCTAAAAAATGAGTTTTTGCCAGAAAAGCACTCAAACCGCTCTAAAACGTCGAAATATGCAATAAAATACGATTTTAGCACATTTTTCTGAGCTTTTTAATGTTTCATGTATTTTTCGAAAATAATATGAAATATTCTATAAAATATTAAATTTTATAGATTTTTAATGGGATTTTTAAAAATATGTAAATAATTTATAAATTAAAATGCTATAAAACTTGATTTTATTGCATTTTTGACATTAAGGCATTTTCAAGGTTTTAAAAAACTTTTTTAGATAAAATATACTTGAGTAACTTCCTAAAGAAAATCATAAATTTTGCTACTTTTCCATAAATTTCAATTGCAGTAGAAATTCTATTTAAAAGTGTGAAAATTAAGTATTTTAGCTAAAAATGAGTTTTGCAAAAAGCATCAAACCGCTCTAAAACGTCAAATATCAAAAATCGATTTTAGCACATTTTCTGAGCTTTTTAATGTTTCATGTATTTTCGAAAATAATATGAAATATTCTATAATATGTTTTTATAGATTTTAATGGTTTTTAAAAATATGTAAATAATTAATAATATAAAAATGCTATAAAACTTGATTTTATTGCATTTTTGACATTTAAGGCATTTCAAGGATTTTGAAAACTTTTTAGATAAAATATACTGTGAAACTTCTAAAGAAAATCATAAATTTCTTACTTTTCCATAAATTTCAATTGCGTAGAATTCTATTTAAGTGAAAATTAGTATTTTAGCTAAAAATGAGTTTTGCCAGAAAACACTCAAACCCTCTAAACGTCAAATATGCAATAAAATACGATTTTAGCATATTTTTCTGAGCTTTTAATGTTCATGTATATTTCGAAAATAATATGAAATATTCTATAAAATATTGATTTTTATAGATTTTTAATGGATTTTAAAAATATGTAAATATTAATAAATATTCAAAATGCTATAAAACTTGATTTTATTGCATTTTTGACGATTAAGCATTTTCAAGGTTTTCTGAAAACTATTTTTAGATAAATATACCTTGAGTAAGCTTCCTAAAGAAAATCATAAAATTTTGCTTCTTTTCCCATAAATTTCAATTGCAGTAAAATTCTATTTAAAGTGTGAAAATGTAGTTTTAAAAATGAGTTTCCAAAAAATAAACCTCAAACGTCAATATGCATAAAGGTTTTACATTTTCTGATTTTTAATGTTTCAGTTTTTCAAAATTTGTATTCTATATTGATTTTAGATTTTAATGGATTTTTAAATATGTAAAATTTAATATAAAATTATAAAACTTTTATTAATTTTTTGGTTAAGGCATTTAGTTTTGAAAATTTTTTAGATAAAATATACTATGGCTTAAAAAATCTTTTGCTACTTTTCCAAAATTTCTTCATAAATTATTTAAATTAAAATTAAGTTTTGCTAAAATAGTTTTGAAAGCATCAAAGTAAAATAATTGTAAAACTTTAAATTTTCTGAGTTTTAAGTTTATGTATTTTCAAATAATGCAAAATATTGTTTTATAATTTTAGGGATTTTAAATATGTAAATAATTAATAAATATAAAAAGCTATAAAACTTGATTTTATTGCATTTGATTAAAATTTTAAGGTTTAAAATATTTTTAGAAATATACTTGGTAATTCTAAAGAAAATCAAAATTTTTACTTTCCCAAAAATTTGCAGTGAAATTTATTTAAAAGTGTGAAAATTTATTTAGCTAAAATGGTTTTGCAGAAATCAAACCTCTCGTCGAATATAAAAATATTTTCATTTTTGGGTTTATTTTCATGTATTTAAAATAATATAAATATTCTAAAATTTGATTTTATAGATTTTAATGGATTTTAAAATTAAAAAATTAATAAATATAA